>CAJDSM010003529.1:0-18053 GCA_903981925.1 Ostrea lurida
ACGAACTCGCAGATGTCACCAATGTCTTTTGTTTATATCTATTTTAATATTTTTTGAAAATCAACCCTTTTCAAATTACATACAGTTTGCTTTTAATTCATTTGGAATCATTTTGTATGACTGGAATAGACTCTTTTAAGGTGTAAGTGAACAACATAAATTCTCGTATTATTTATTACTGATGTTTTTATGATACAGAAATTTACACTGGTCTCCAGTTTCCACACAGCGCTCAAGCCCCAGGAAACAGGTCAAGAACAAATATAAGACATATACAGAGGTCGTTCTCTACCCAATTGGTTGTTAATTAAGCTGAAATGTTTTCGTAATGATTTTGCTGAAAAGGTGTCTGCACGTTAAAAATTGCAATTGTTGTACAATTAAGCTCAGGTGGAATTATTTTTGCCCATTTTAGCCACTGTGGGCATTTTAGAGTGGATTTAAATGTCCAACTGACGCACAGCTGGGTTAGTATGTAGAACTATATAACACACAGGTAAAGTCCACGTCCAGAAATGCCACTGTTGATTTAAAGTGGCCGGCCCTAGACGAAAGATGGGTATTCAAAGATCCCCTGAACTGTACTACATACATATATGTAACTCTGGTATAATGAATAATCATTGTTATTTAGAGATGAAATCACGAGTAATATTAAAAGAGCAGAGACTGGACATTCCAATTCGGACTTCATAATGCCGTCATTTTGTACATGTAAGTTCTCCTTCTCTTTTATATAAATGATGCATTTCCAGCATCGTCCTTAGATATAGTTCAACCAAACTAGTTTTCCAACTTTCAGCACTGTTCTGTTACAAGTTGGGATGTGCTGGAAATACTTTTTTTTATACACCTTTTTATACGAATGTATTATTGAGTACAGAGATCAACCCGTAGTCAAGAAACGATGTCAGACCAGCATTCGATCAGCCTTTCTTGGTAAACAGTTGTTTTATAACAACCATAAATTTGGAAGATGGCTGATTGTAGACTCATTGTTGAAACCCCAGCAATATCAATGTGTTTGCTTCAATCGCCCTTTAAACTGACTGATATACAGAACAAGTTTTGTTGCGTTTGAAATCTTTTGAGAAATAATAGCACTCATTGTAATAAAGAGAGATCGTTTCCAAACCTGCTGTACCAATAACGTTGTTTGTCAGTAGCCAATTGAAACTGATGTGTTATAGCGTATAATGCAAGAATTGTAATTATCGTGTGTGGTCTTAGGGAATGAAATAAGTCTATGATATTTTAGATTTTTCGTATACATCATTCTTCTTTGTATTCAAATTTGTTATAGGGATATGGACTGTGAAGTCCTTATTGCTGGCAACAAGGTATGATTTATCACTAATCAGAATACCACTTTGTGTACATTTTCATTAATCTATGGCTCACAAGCAAGGGAAATGTTTCGAATTAAACTTTCCAGGGACCTAAGTCAATTAATAACACATAGAAGCATACATTTTAGGGAACATGGAACTAGCTGTTTCAAATCAAGATCCTTATCAATATCATTTGTCGAGGTTCCCGCTGTTCTGAGCACAGTAAGCATTTTAAATACCCTGTGCAGAAATTTCTGATTCGGCACAGTTCCTTCTGACATAGAGAGTGATGATTTGCTGTAATGATTAAGGAAATTGATTAATCAAGCATCCGTTACAGTCAGCTGTAATTCTACAGCCTTGATTTTGCTTCATGAAGCATTTAAAAAAAAAAACCACATTGGTTTGACAAATAAGAACATCTTCACATGGTGTAGGGATCGGGGGGGGGGGGGGTGGGTATTTCCCCCAATATTTTTCAAGCCTTAAAGGAATTACTAGCCTTTAGTGGGTCAACTGAACACAGTGACTGTGTGCCTTTTTCCCTTAATTTGCTTGCAATTTAGAAGAGCCCCATGATCATTCAAAAGAGAGTAGCTTGTTGTAATCGCCTTTTAAATTATTTACTATTATCTGTATAGTCTTTTAGCCATTTTTTATCAACCCCCCGCCCTCAGAACAGAGCAGTGTGTAATGTGCCTCCATTTTTGTGGTTGGTCAACATTACTTTAAGAAGTTTCGGCCCCCCCCTTCAAAAAACAGGGCTATGTTAGCTTCAATTTCAGAAAGTCCATAAATTTAAACCTCTCAGCCATGATGGACATTGAACAGCTTTCAGGAACAGCAAGGCCTCTGCCAGTTGATTCTCCCAACAGTGGTAAAACCTTTTCAATCAAAGAACAATGTATCGTGCGACAAGTGGATTATTTTCAACTTGCCTCGGGCCGCGCAAAAGGCGCCTCGTCAAGATGTGAAATAACCTTACATCGCAATATATCGTATGCTTACTATAGATACAATTCTACTTCCCTTAACGGAGTGGAGGCTAGAATTGAAGTTGTTAGTATTCTAGTTAGAAGATAGCTTAAACAGGTTAACTTAAAAGTACATTTGTATCTTCCGTAGACGCACTGTCGTCTGGCATGGTATCTCTAAATATGAGTTCCAATATACGTAAGTATAAATCTATCTAAAACATGTCAGAAGTGGTATATTGCATGCCTCTGAACTTCACGGTCCTGTTAACAGTTTATTAGTCCCCTACAACGATGCAAAAGGGAATACAGGGTTCCAGCGTGTCTGTCAGTTGTAGAAACCATTTTGCTGTACTTTTTATATACTTTACTATCATATTAGATTTTGCTACATTACTTTCCCATTCACGTTCTCAGATCAAGTCGATTTCGTTTTCGGTCGTTAGATTTCTATTAAAGTTATGGGCCTTGGGCTTAGAAAAATCGCGGTGGATTGATCATTTATCAGGTCGGTGCGCTTGCAGATATTTCATTTAACTTGCGTCGTATTGGCTCCTTCAACTCATCTTTGAATTTTGTTTTCGGTCCGTTCATTTTCAGTAAGTTATTTTTATGCTGAATTAAGAAAAAGAGCGTACATTAACACATGTCTGGAATTTCTTCTATTTTCTTGTTTTGGGTTTTTGGGGAGGGGTGTGTCTTTATTCGTTAAGCTTACTAATATAACTCGATATCGATACATAGCATGCGGCTCACATGTTACAGTCAGTGTGATTTCTCTCGATTTCGGCTGAAATTATGCAACTAACAGACTTATTTTCTTGCATATCTCGGAATAGTGCATTCCTATCCTTGTCCCAATTTCCCGTCATAGCATGCTAATAACTTGAGTATTGCTGCTTTCCAATTATTTTTACACCAGTAGGTAGCGTATGTGCCAAGCAATATTCTCGAAATGCTTTGTCATTACTGAGTTCATCCAATATTCAACCAAATGAAAAGGTAACGATAACGAACGGTGCTGCAATTTCCATTACATTGATGATTATTAATTACTGGTTTACGTCTCACTCGAGAATAGTTCACTCATATGCATATGGAAACATCACCCATCTGCGGTGAAGGGCTGTCAATTATAGCCTTGTTGTTCGGTCTTTTGGTTAGTGAGGATCTTTATACGTGCGCGCACTGCTGCTGACACGGGACTCGGTTTTTCTCCGGTCGCATCCGAAGAAGCAACACTGAATGGGGACTCTAATTCTAACCCGACACCCCACGGGTCTTAAAAGTCTAAAACAATAGATTATAAGATCGGACAAACTCGTACTTCCTAGACACAGGAAGGTGGATTAGGGCCAGAGGAGTAGTATCTCCGGTTTCGATGGTAAAAGGGCGAAGTTAACATGATGTGTCAAACGTAATCATAATCCAAAAAAAAACCATTACAAAAATCGAGTGTAGGGCAACACGGACCTCCGACAAAAGCGAAGGTAGGGCAGGTGCATTTGCGGAGTAAGCATCCTCCTGCTGACCGGTCACAACCCGCGCGAGCCCTTATGTCGAAAAATAAAGTAAACGGTATTACCGTAGTCAAAATCCTAGTAGGAAATGACCCATCTAACTAAGGGTATGAAACAAATCAGTCACCATAATGATAAGTGGATGAGTAGGGATGGTGGTAGGGGGTGTAGATGGAGAGGGGATGAGGGAGCGGGGGGTAGTTGTAATCGCAACACAACGTCATTATAGCGACCGTAGAATTTGCGAAATGATGACTATAAACGAGATTCATTACAACCCTCCAGCATCAACCTTTTTCGTTAGATTATATCATATCCATTAATCCAACATTCATATCAACATGAATATAAAATGCGAAGTAACAAAGTATAAACGTAATCATAAGTCAAAAAACACCACATACAAAATCGAGTGGTGTAACACGGACCTTCGACAAAACGAAGAGATCAGGTTGCCATGGAGGAGTAAGCATCCACTGCTGACCGGTCACACCCGCCGTGAGCCCGTAGTCGAAAATAAAGTAAACGGGGATACCCGTAGTCAAATCTAGTAGAGAAATGACAATCTAACAAGGGTATGAAACAAATCAGTCAACAAAATAAGTGACTTAGTGATACTTGTAATTGCGAACAAGGTCATTATAGCGATCGTAGAATTTGCAAATGATGACTTAACGAGATTCGGTTATAACCCTGCAACTTCAATTTTTTTTGTAGTAGTTGGCCTCCTTTAAAAAATCCGCATACGCATAGCATGTGTTGCGTATCGAACAACTGCGAGATATACAACATCATAAGCAGGTTGATAGTGGATATTAATACATAGAAAGGAAAGTGACATTGCAAAGTTAAGTCATCACGCTTATTAAATTAATGTATTTTCAGTCTGCCATTAGAGTCAATGTAAGTAAATATCCAAATATGAAAGCAGATTATACAGATTCTGTGTGTCCTTTATATCGAGATCTTCGGATATATTCAAATGGACTAAATTGTGAAAATATGATTGTTAATTATAGCACATCATCTATATATCTATATGTAATTTGAAGGACACGGCAAGTTTGTTGTTTTTATCCCGTGACAATTTTTGCTACAAATTCTGCTTCTATGAATATAAAATAAGTCTGCCAATAAGCGGGCACAATTAGTGCCCATAGCCCATAGGAATACCAACAGATTGTTGGAATCCGTTACCTTGATTCGATAAAGGGAGTAAGCCGTAGTAAAAACCAGCGTATAAAAAGCGACCAAACTAATGTTATGGAACACGTAAGACAGCATATGACCCAATGGCAAACTAAATCGCTACATGTATTACGACCATAAATTAGCGAAATGCTTACTATAAACGAGACTGATTAAACCAAAGTAACATCAGCTTGTTTGTGGGTAGCCTCCCTAGATTTGAAAACTGGTAGCATATATATGCAGTACAAGCTCTTGCATGTAAAGGCAAAAATAACGAACAGTGATCAATCTCGTAAGTCCCAAATAGAATACAAAAACAAGAGTTGGGAAAACACGGTCCCTTGACACACCAGAGGTGGGATCAGGTGCCTAGGAGGAGTAAGCATCCCCTGTTGATCAGTCACACCCGCTGTGAGCCGATAGTAATGATCAGGTAAACGGAATAATCCGTAGTCAAATCAGTGTGTGGAAAACTGCTTAACAATGGCTATGAAACACATGAGACAGCATTTTGACTCAAATCAAATCATTTGAGAGATATGAATACAATGTACCATATCCTTGTAATAATGGAATGTTGATACATAAACAAGAGAAGTTCATGATGAAAAACTCGTTTGTCATAAAGTAATTATTAGTTTGCTGTTAATGTCTACATGTATATGGAATAAAATATTTAAGGAATGAAGCTAATTTGACTTAGGTTTATACGATATAATCTAACTTGGTGAAGTTACGCTTTATAATCCGCGAAGCGGATATATATTTAGCGTAAACTGCACCAAGTTAGATTATATCGTATAACCTAGGTCAAAATCAGCTTCATTCCTTATAATTTAATTTTAAAAAATGTATTTAACGTTGTGTGTTGAACAACTTGTGAGATAATAAGGATTTTGAAGAGGCCGCACGATTTTTTCCGTAGCAACAAAGTGGAAACAATAACGTCAAATGCATTGTGACGTCATTCTAGGATGTTGCTCAATCGTGTTTCAGCCAATCAAATTGCTTGTAACACGTAAAATTAAATTATCTAAGAATGAACCAGATATGGAAGACTGGTGTTCTTTGGCATTCAAATATATACCAGTTCAGCAAACAAAAGAGCAAAAGGCCTGCGCATGAGAATTCCAACAAATTGTTGGAAGACATGATCACCAAAGACTACAATGATATTGTAATCCAACATCGTATAGATATCAACTTCAGATTACATGTGCGTAGAATCAGAGTGGTTTTAACAGTATTTTTTAAAATGACTGATTACTTGTCATCAATATTTCCTTTACCAATTTTTGTTGAATAAGCAACTGTGTTTGATGTCAAATAAAGGTGCTATTATCACTTTTTATGTCTGTCTTTAAACATTTTTCATAGGAAATTTGGACAAAAATCAAAGTGCTATCCAACCCACGTATGAATTTTATCGACTGAAAAGAAAAAAAATGTCAGATTTCATAGACTTTTTTATGTAGCATTTGTCCAACGAATGACTTGCTACAATATCGTTTGTTTGTTTGTTTGTTTGGGGTTTGGGGTTTGAGTTTGTCTTTAATTTGTTTTATAAATTTCAAAATATTTTTATGTGAATGCGAACACTTTTTAGAGCTGAGGTGCATGTTTATTTTAGTAATTCTTTTGTCGTAGGACCACTCGTTGATACCATTGACGATTTTTGGTGGATGGTTTGGAATGAACAGTGTGAGAAAATTGTTATGCTGACAAATTTGATAGAAGATGGCAAGGTAATTCTACATTCAGAAATAATGTACTTTATACTAATAGAAGTTTTTCGGACACCTTAATCGGAATAATATGCTACACCTGTGGCGTACTTGAGTTTTGTTACTAAAATAGCCAAATTGCTATCATACGAAAACTTATTATCTAACACTTTATCAAGTTTTAAAGAGAAAGAGAATTAATTCAATGGAAATTAGTTGATATTTTCTTCTTCAAATTTTTGCGATGATATACGTTTAACATCTGTAATCAGTACTAGACATGAACCCATGGATAGAGGATGGACTCTATTGATTTTCAAGGTCAGAATCATAATCTCGTGAACAATGTGGAAAACAAAGCATTCATCAGAGGATCATGTTGTCCATGGAGAGAGGACTAAACCTGTTGATTTTCAAGATCAAGGGTCAAAAGTCAAGGTCATTATTAGCTATTGCCTTAAAACCTTGTGAACAAAATAGAAGACACAGCATTAATCAAAGGAGCATTATATAATTAAATATCCCACAAATGCTGTCCATGAAGATTCCGAAAGAGGATGAACCCAATTGAGTTCACGGACAAAGGTGAAGGTCTCTATAGACTATTGTCTAAAAATTATTTGTTGCGAAAGGATCCTACGCAACAGTTACCTTAAAAGACAGTTTCAATTATATAATCTGAAGTTGGTTCAGTTAAGTAGTAACAAGTGAATTCGATCCCAAAGAAATAAATTTGCCCAATTTACCCAACAAAATTGAAATAATCTTTGTAAGCAGGTGTGAAAGGAATGGTTTTAAAGATTATCAGAACTTTAGAAGAGCAATGGTAGTTCACAAGAAACTCATTTTGAAAAGGCAAAAATAATGAACATTGATCAATCTCGTAAGTCCCAAATAGAATGCAAAACAAGAGTTGCCAAACACGGATCCCTGGATACATCAAAGGTGGGATCAGGTGACTTGGAGGTGTAAGCATCCCCTGTCGACCGGTCACACTCACCATGAGCCCATTGCCTTGACCAGGCAAATGGAGTAATTCATAGTCAAAATCAGTGTATAAGGAACGGTTAAACAATTGCTATAAAACTGGTCAGGCAGCGTTTGACCAATGGCAGATTACATGAGCACACTAGATCGTTATAATGATTATTGAATTTTGCGAAATGCTACCTTTAAACATGATCATTGAAAACCCTGTATCAGCAACTTGTTTGTAGGTAGCCTGTTGCAATAAAACTGATTATACGCAGAAGAAGCTCTTGTGTATCGAAAAAGTTGAGAGGCATACACATCATATGCAGTTGATGATGGAGTGTTGCTATATAGATATGGAAAGTTGACGATGGAGAATCAGAAATCATCCCGTTTGATTGAGATTAATGTGTTGAATTATGATAAGATAAGATACAGATACAATGTGAATAGCATATATATAGATCCTATGCTCCCTTCCCATCGTGTGAATTAAAATAGAGCTATTTCCATCCCTGTGAAATCACCATGTGAATTGGAACAAAGCTACCAAACAGTACTATATGGAATTGTTTGAATATGTGTGCTACATTGATCTGTAGATATATATGTATGCAAGTTTTAGTTATCAGAAAATTCACAATATGCAAAGTCGTCAAAAGACCCCATGTTCTTTGAACTATAATAAGACAACTAATTCCGTAAAGATACAGATTAAATAGCATACATAGCTCTTATTTCACCTTCTCCATGGGAGTCAAACAATAGTCTCATATGTTCTCCCACTCATAGGGACAAATATACCTGATAAAAGGGTGATCACCTTTGATCTTCAAAAAGTATCTAATAATAATAATAATATTTGATTTTTATATACCGCTTTATCTACTTACATTTAGGTACTCAGCGCGTTTTACAATACATTAGTAATGTACCACTATCGCCTGCTTATGCTGTGTATTTTTCTCAGTTGATTCGATACGCAAGGGCATGCCATGCGTATGATGATTTTTTAAAGCGAGGCCAACTACTAACCAACAAGTTGATTTTGCAGGGTTATAGTGAATCTCTTTTAAAGTCATCATTTCGCAAATTTACGTCGCTATAATGACCTTGTTTGCGATTACAAATTATCACTAAGTCATATGTTGACTGATTTTTTCATACCCTTTGTTAGACTGTCATTTTCATACTATATTTGACCACGGGTAACCCCGTTTACTTTGTTTCGACTACGAGCTCACGCGGGAGTGACCGGTCAGCAGAGGATGCTTACTCCTCCATGGCACCTGATCCTGCCTTCGCTTTTGTTGAAGGCTGTGTTGCCCAACACTCGATTTGTTATGTGGTTTTTTTTTTACTATGATTACGTTTAATACTTTGCTACTTCGCATTTGACTGTATTTTACCCCAACAGACCATAACAATTCAGAACCTTCTCAGTGCAAGCTGCCGTTACAGCGCTAGAACACTAACATTCTGATAATATATTTCACTGTCTATAGCCAGGTACCCCTTTTACACTTTAGTGGAGTGAAGAAATTCGTGTAAAGTGCCTTTCCCAAAGACACAATGTCGGCCTTGCCACGGCCAGGATTCGAACTCATAACCTCTCGGTCGAAAGTCTGAGGACCTAACCATTCGGCCACCGACGCCACTTCCTGACTTTTTTAAAAAATAAAATCCATCAGTAAGGGTTGATGGGAAATCATAAGTCCCATAAAATGATATTTGTTTCTTGAAGGGGTTTTAACTGTCACGCTTAAGGTCAACATTTAACGGTGCATAGGAGTTCAACTGTGCCACAATTTTACCCAGATATTAAGTTTTGGTCTTCTTAATTCTGCAACATGTGTGTTATAGATACCAAATTCCCCATAGAATGGGTTTTATGTTGACTTTTGTCCTCGACAAATTTCAGTATCATGCCAACCTATGAAAATACTTATAGGTGAAGTGTATTCAGTATTGGCCTGACGACGAGAAAATGACGGCTGGAAACCTGACACTGGAGGTGGTGGATGTAGAAAACTTTGCTGACTTTACCATTCGAACTTTTTGTCTGAAAAACGTAAATATTTGGATGTACATAAAATATTCTAAGTTGTTTAACTTCTATACTTTTCTGTTGTTCGCATTTTGGGATATAACACTGGAACTTCTACTTCAATTGATGGGTCCTTTCATTTTTGCACATTAGTCCCCTGATCTTCTTATTACCTATACGAAGACCCTGTGGACTAGCAGTGTCGGTAAGACTTCATTTTCATAAATGTGAGGAACAAATTTCCAGGTCTGTGTATTTTTAATTTTTGACAGAAATTTTAAACTCCTGAATCCAGAAAGGATTGCATACTCACACCCTGTACTTCATTATGTCGGATACATTGAATATATGCAAGATCAAAATATGTAATTAAATAACGCACTAGAATGACCATCAACACGAACAGTTAAATATCAAATTTTTAGAACGGCCTGTCCCTTCCTTAGGACGGGGTATGATTATAAGATTGATTGATTGATTGATTGATTGATTATTTGTTGTTTTTCGTCCCGTCGAGAATATTTCACTCATATTGAGACGTCACCATTGCCGGTGAGGGAATGCAAATTTAGACCTTTGCTTAGCACTCACGGCTTTTAGCAGTGAGGGTTCTTTAGCGTGCCACACAAGCTGCGACACGGGACCTCCGTTTTTAAGGTCATATCCGAAAGACCCGTGATTCTCACTTCTAAATGCCGAGCTCTTGGCGAAGGAGCAATCACTACCTATTTTCACGTCTTAGGTTTGACGCGGCCGGGTACCGAGCACAAAGCTCGAACGCACGACCTCCCGATCGCGAGGCGAGAGCTCTACCACTGAGCCACCGCGACCGGTATATGATTATAAGAAGTACATTAGAAAAGAAAAATAAACTAATCAAACCAAGAAATAAAAATTTGGCTCTGAAACTATACTACAATTGCGAGGAGTATATGCATACAAGCTACATTTGGCAAGGTTATTAAAGTACGACCAATCGACTCGATGACTGGCGGCAAATTATCAAAAGGATAAGTCTATCACGTGACTTTTCCGAAAATGAATAGGGATTTTTTTTTTTTGGCATTTATTGATAAGTTAAGACATACTAAACGTCTTCGTGTTTCTATTTTATTTTATACCGATATTGAAATACATTAAAATCCAGTCATTTGGTGAATGTTATAGTTAAAAATAAGAAAGAAACACGAACACATTTTCAAAAGGTTTAGCGCTTTAAATTCAAATCTTCAAAAGCTTTCCAATGATATGATTAAGTAAGTTACGTAACGTCATAATATCCGAAACGTTGAAGTTTAAAGTATATGGTGACGTAATAATACATCTTATCGGAATACAAAGGTAACGCCAAATCAGTAGTGTCGTCATAGTAAAGCAGTAAATATATAGCAGATATGTCCAAGACCCTAGACGATAACCTTAGGTATAAAAGATTGGATAAAGTTGGTTTTTTTCACGCCTTTGGATACTGCTTCCTCTCGAAAGACTGTAGAAGGGAAATATACAAATATTCTCTATTTCCACAAATAAACAGGCTACAGAACAGAAAATAATTCACCAGTACCACTTCACTGCCTGGCCAGATAAAGGAGTACCACTGTATGCATCATCACTCGTGCACTTTCACTCCAAAGTGAAAAACAGTGCAAGACATGCCAATGGTCCATTGCTAGTACACTGCAGGTAAGTTAATGAGTATTATTTATTTGGAGAAAAAACATTTCTAGCGAGTTTGCCAAGATAATAACTTATACAAATAGCAAGGTCGGATATATTTTCCCTTAATTCTTAGGCTGTTTTGGCAACATTGTTAAGATTCTATCTTGATTTTTTTTAATATCAAAAATGTTTGTACGGTGCATCTTCATCTATCTATTACATTATGTAATTTATTGATTTTGAAATTACTTCAACAGAACCTTTTTTTCAATACGACTATGGTGTAAATACAATTGTTAACTATTCATTGATAAAACAAAACTGTCTTCTTCTTTTAATTAATCAAATGCAAAATATAATTTATCCGAATTGTTCTTCTTACTTTTCTATATATGTACCCGATACTTGTATTTAGTATCAATAAAGTTGCCTATCGATTTGGTTTTCATTCAGCGCTGGAGTCGGAAGAACTGGTACGTTTATAGCATTAGACTATCTGATTCAGCAAGCCAAGGAGACAGAGCGTGTTGACGTGTTTGTATGTGTTGAGACACTACGACGACAGCGTGTTAATATGGTCCAAACTCTGGTATGCCCAATATATATTACATGGTTTTCACTATACATGTATTTAGTTTTGTTAGCTTCTACGAAATCTTCCTTTGAACTGTATCACATTGCATATATATTGTACAGGAGCAGTATAATTTTATACACAATAGCCTGGTGGAAGCTTTAATGTGTACCTCTTCCGATCCGACAACAGCCAGTGGTCCATATCATTTACAGAGCATCTGCTTGAAAAAAGACAGAAACACTGGCAAACAGAATCTTGACTTGCAGTTTGAGGTTAAGTTGTATCAAATGTGTCATAATTTTATATATTATGTCCAGGGGTCCGTGATTGCCCAACTCTTGTTTTTGTATTATATTTAGGACTTACGAGATTGATCACTGTTCGTTATCTTTGCCTTTACATATTAAGTATTTTCAGAGCAACTGATGAAACATACATATGCATGTAGTTCTTTGCATAGATATACATAATGCTGAAACAGTAAAAAAAACCAATAAATTTAAATTCTACATTGTATTTTGAATTTTCTAAACATTTAAACCACTGTAGAACTGAATTGCAATATGTTTCTATCTTTGTAAGCTGTCTTTAGAAAAATATAGATAGATATTTACAACCAACATTCGTTAAATCTTATTACATGTACATTTTTTTTTATTTTCATCTCATAAAGGAAGAAATATCACTTCGCAATAAGCATGAGTTCGTTATAAGTGTGTCTGTTTTTAAGCATGATTTATTACTAATCACAAAGTACATGTAGATTCATGCTTATTCTCGGATGTAAATGATTGCATATCATTTTGTCCAATGTAGAAGATGAGTTTTCTCCGTATAGAATTTATGAGATTGATCACTGTTATCTTCACCTTTTCATCAATATTTTACCACTTTCTGTATCATTAGGATCTAACTTCCGGTTCTCTCGACATTCCGGAATCGGCCTACAGCCTTGCTAAAGATCCGCAAAATAAGAACAAAAACAGATACACAAATATTTTACCAAGTAAGTAAAAATCATAAATAAATTAAGCTTCATAGAACTGATTATCTTGTTATTCTAGAAGCCTTACTCACTATTGTATTGCAGTTGATGGTGAAATGCCGAAGCTATGGGACGAGGATAAGAATCGTGTTTATATCAATGCGGTATTTTTACCGGTAAGAAGCTTTCATCAATAATACACAGTCGTTAAATTTTATGATAAATCACCATTGAGGTAATTGAAACTGCATTAATTTTATGTTCACTAGATTATTTTACCTCCAACTCTCCGTTGCAGGCGAGAAACTGGATTCGCCACGTTCGTTTGTTCATCCATTTGTTTGTACTTGCATGCCTGTAAACATGGTGTAAAGGTTTGCGTTTAGGTATTTTCTCATTTTGTGGCAAGTGCGGCACAAATCAAAAAATTGCTTAAAAGACAAATCTTCATATTCTTTCTCCACTTCATAATCCGGAAGCTACATGTGACCTACATTAAGTTAAATAAAGAGGGTTTTTCCCTCTCTAACAAAGATACATGTGAATTCAATTGAGCCAGAACTGTGGCCCGTAGAGTATCTAAAATGTCTTCCTATAGCGACCTTGACCTTTAGGCCCCGCTTCCCCTCTTTATACCAAAACTAGGTGTGAAGTATAAAAATCAATCAATCAAAAACTGTTTCCTGTATCATGTCTAGAGGCCCTTTTCTATGATGGGGAGGTTTCTAGCATGTCGGTCCCCTACTGTGCATGAGCATTATTCCCCCTCCCGTTGCTAAACGAACTGTAAACACACCGCCATTGACATATCTTGACCTCAAATGTCCAGAAACGTGTCGATAATTTGTGTAATAAAATTAGAAAACCCAGTTGTAGCCCCTGACAAGTCGATGTGATCATGTAAGTTTACGTACATTTATGTATATAGGACAAGATATATTTTTAGAAAAGATAGCGATTTTTTTTTATTATAGATTGATTGAGTATTGTTATACGTCCCACTCGAGAATATTTCACTCATACGGAGACGTCACCATTACGGGTGAAGGGCTGCAAAACTTAGGCCTATCCTCGGCACTCAGAGCCTTTGAGCAGGGAGGGGTCTTTCTCGTGCCACACTTGCTGTGACACGGAACCTCGGTTTGTCCCGTCTTATCCGAATGTCCGCCACATTCAGTCGCCTCTTACGACACGCAAGGGGATGCTGAGGACCTATTCTAACCCAGATACCCACGGGTTATCTTTTACTATAGCATTCTGTAAAAAAAAAAAAGAAGAAGAAAATAAAAGAAAGAACCACAGTTCTTTAAACTTCAGTTTTAACAAAGAATTCATTTTTGGGTTTAATTTTTATTATTTCATCGTTTTAACGACGTAAAAACGACCAAATACTCAAAATTAAACCCCAAAATTCTTACCGATCACTCAAGCAATGCTTAAACGCCTTCAACAGCACTTATTTTAGTTCTATATTTTGGAGACCGGTATACTAGTTCCCTATGATGTCCCATAGTGATTATGTCCAAGATACATGTAGGATGTAAGTACCATATCAGCAATATTGAAACAATATCAGTACTTGACCAACAATTTCAACATTGTTGAGTATAGTACTGAGGTTGAAATCCTAAAGGTTTGTATACCCCATGCTGTATCGATATAGACTCATGGTTCCAAAGCTTTCCTGCCTTGTTGATATCGACAATATCGCATTGATATCTGGTTTATAATGTACGGTAAACCCGTTGTCAAATCTAGTAGGAAAATGACAGTCTAACAAAGGGTAGGAAACAAATCAGTCAATATATGACTTAGTGATAATTTGTAATTGCAAACAATGATACTATATCTATATTGAACCATTATAGTGTTGAATATCATTTGAATCATTATGAATCATAGTTGCTCTTTTTAGTCTTATATCGAATGTGATCTTATGTTAGCTGACCTGTTTAAATTTTCTAACGTGGCATACTTTTTTCAAAGGTTTCTAGAAAAAAATATCTAGATATGACCTTTAATTTACCTCAACATCTAGATATATCGACGTCATTTTATCTAATAATGATAATCACTTTTATTATATACCCACCAATGATCCGAGTCTTGATACTGTGAAATTCCCAGAATCTGATCCGACTTTCGGGATCACTACACTGTCGTTTTCCGATTCCGTATCAGTATTCTCTTAAACTGATGACATCACAATGCATCAACACAACATTTTGTAGAATGTCGAATGCGTCATAAACAAAGCTGCGTGTACACAACAAAAAATTTCACGGTATGTTTGTGTATTTTGATATATTTGAAACACATTTATCTTATAAACGTCAATTTAATAAGATATTTAAGGGGGTATATAATGAATTTATCATTACTACAGTATTAAACTTGATCCGAAGAGTTGGATCACGTCTCGTTGACAGGCGTGAATCATCAGATCAATCTCTGATGATCCACGCCTGTCAACTCAACGTGATCCGACTCTTCGGATCAAGTTACTGTAGTAAAGGTTGTCGCAGAGTCCTCCCCATGTACTTCGTGCTAAGATATTCTATTGAAAATAGGCATTAACGGCAAGCTAACAACTTTATGAAGAACGAGATGATTTCAGCTTTTCTCCATCGTCAGCTTCCTATATTTGTTTAGCGACATTCCATCTTCCATCTGCATATGATGTTTATGTTCTCAACTGCTTGTTGTTCTGCATATGATAATTTTTTAAATCAAGGCACGCTACTGAAAAACAAGTTGACGTTGCAGGGTTTCAAAATTCACGTCTAAAGTCAGTCTTTTGCAAATTCTTTGGTCGTTATAACGATCTAGTTTGCCAGCACAACCTGCCATCGGGTCAAATGCTAGCTGTCTGGCGTGCTTCGTTCCAATTGTTAGGTCATTCTTGATACATTGATTTTAACTACGGATTACTGAGCATAATTTATCAAGGTAAAATGGCTCAAGGTGGATGTAACCCGTTGACTGGATATGCTCACTCTTCCATGGCACCAATCTCGCCTCTAGGGGTCTGTGCTTGTACAACTCTTGTTTAGTATTCCGTTTTGGACTTATGAGATTGATTATTGTTTGTTATCCTCGCCTTTTCATGCGATTGATGATATCGTCAATATTGACATAGTATACGGTCCTTGAAGACATTAATATGTATCACTGTTCGTTATCTTTGCCTTTACATGATAGATAAAATATTTGTTGGATGACAATATCAACACGATATCATCATGCTATTGTCGATATCTTTACAATCTATATTGTGTTTGGTCTTTAAAGACAGTTACATATATACATGTACATGTAATAGATAATTTTACTTTGTAATATGACGACATCGATGTTTACAAACTATTTATTGTTCATAGCATCGATATCCACATTGTGTTTGATATTTCACTTGCATGGAGTAGCATTGACCTTTTAGTCCGATATTTTAATTAGAAGTTTAATTTCTTATTCTCTTGATAACTAGGCTACATATACAAAAAGGCGAAGTTAATATTGTGTCAAACGTAATCATAATCCAAAAAGAACATATACAAAATCGAGCGTAGGGCAACACGGACCTCCGACAAAAGCGAAGGTAGGATCAGGTCATAGAGGAGTAAGCATCCTCTTGCAGACCGTCACACCCGCCGTGAGCCCTTAGTCGAAATAAGTAAACGGGACCACCCGCAGTCTCCAGCAGGAAAACGACAGTCTACAAAGGGTAAAAAACAAATCAGTCAACATATCGACAAATCCCTTACGATGGAAAAACAATGCAGTTCCGTTGCAAGATCATGTTACATGCATCTACGTCGGATAGGCAGCATTCGACCGTTTATAACTGAAGATGCTTGTAAAATTCTGGTGAATTCTCTCGTTACATCGAGGCTGGACTATGGTAACGCTTTACTGTATGGAATTAACAAACAATTCACAAACAAACTCCAGCGAATTCAAAACACCGCTGCAAGGATAATTACACGGACGAGAAAACATGATCATATCACACCTGTTCTGATCAATCTTCATTGGCTTCCCGTTGATTATCGTATCCAGTACAAAATTCTCCTATATGTGTTCAAAAGTCTCCACAATCGTGCTCCAGGATATCTAACGAAACTCATTATTCCATACAAGACAAGAGCCTGTGTTCAGAAACTGCAAATCTACTAACTGTACCATCAGTCAGAACTAAGACCTACGGTGAACGCAGATTTCGACAAGGCTGCATCACACTCTGGAACAATCTGCCTAGCCAGCTCAGAAACGCCAAAATCTTGATGTTTTAAACGTCTTTTAAAAACTCATCTTTTCTGTAAATCCTAAACCATTAAATAGCTACTGTTAAATACCGAACATTGGGCACGTCTGTGTTTGATTTACTTATTGTTTTTCATATTATTTAGACGTTTTATGGCTGCATCATATTTTATACTTTAAATTGTCTTGATTTGTTCTTTTTATCTATTATGACATAATGTTGCATTCATTTTTAAAGGTGTAAGGTATTTTCGTTTGTAGTCTATGGTTTTTCTTTGAAGTATTAATTGTAAATATTAGTATGTTGTACAGCGCTTTAGAGTATCTTTTAGATAAGGCGCTATTAAGTGTATTTTATTTATTATTATTATATATATTATTATATTTATGACTTAGTGTATAATGCGTAATCGCAAACAAGGAGTAATTATCTTACTCTTATTTATCAAGTATGAAATCAGTCGTACAAACAATGTGATCTGTAGGGTGTCTACATACTTAATATTATGCACACACTCACATGCATACTCATCCACACATGAACGGTTCCGTTACTATAACCCCTTTTGCAATGAATTCCGATGGTATAAGAAGAATTGAGATTACAAAATGTTGGTATTAGCGATGATATGTGAGATGCAAGTTGTAGACCTATATGGTTGTATCAAAGGTGGTTTTTCGAAAGAATATGGTGTTATAACATAAAATAATGCTTTAAGTATACCTACCTTTACGTGAGCCCTGCAAGGGGTATTGGTTACGTTAGAACACGTATGGGTTTGAATACAAAAAAGCGACGTTAACATTGTG
>CAJDSM010003530.1:0-10230 GCA_903981925.1 Ostrea lurida
TTTTACTCACAGTATTTCTAGTTTATTTATTATTCACATACATGCAAATTATCACGTGGTTCCATGCAACAGGTAGGTGAAGTTCCATAAATTTAGACCTGTGCTCAGCACACAGGACCGTAGTGCTACGTTCGCTGCTCAGCGAGGATTCTTTCACGTGTCGGGTTCTAAGGTCATATCTGAAAGACCCATATAAATGCTCGTCCCAGTTCTATACCATTGTACATGTACTATCGCGACCGGTCACAAAATTGTATTTGAAATTTGTTTTGGTCACAAATTTTATCCGAAATTGTTTTTATTTTATACAATATTAATAGTACAATCTAGAAAGTTTTATCATCCTTATAAGTAGCTGTATGGAGAGTGTTTGAAGATTCCTGTTTCACGTTAGTCGTACCCTAGCTTCAAATTCTGGGAATTAGTCTACATATATATATATTGTTTAGTCAATATTGTTACAGATGAAATGGTGTTACTTTAGCGAGAGGATGCGAATTCACGGAAATCATTAGGTCTTTGTTTTTTTTTTTGTTTTTTTTTTATGATTTTGTCTTCTGTCATGTCTTAGAGAAAGTGCTGCCTCTGCAATGAGCAATTGAAACTTTGTTGATAGCCATTGTAATGTATAAAAATAGCTTACCACGGTTTATACCAGTTTCATCGTAGGTATAGAGCGTGGGAAACTAGCACCAACATAAGTCAATTACAGAGAAAATTATTTCACTCTAATCTAATCATGCTATTATCCTGTAAATCGCATATTTTATGTATTATTCATTGAAATCACTCGGTCAATTACATTATAGCATAATTACAAACAATAGGGATGGAAATATATGATTAAAAATTCCAAAATTTATATATCAACTGTATACAAACATGAATTAATCCTCAAATGAATGAAGCAATAGTTGTATAAATGACGTGAAAAGGTTTATCAAAATGGCATTGAATGATTCACGATTTTAAAAGAAGTTGGGGCGACCGTCGAATCTGTAATTCCTTCTTCTTCCAAGTCACAGAAAATACTTTTTTATTGCCGAGTAAAATATGAAGAAAACTTACAGGAATTCTTCTGGTATTCAGTTTTAGGACTGGTCATCCCTCATGGTGGTCTTGAAAACGTTGCTAAAGGTATGTCAACTAAGGGTGTAATGAACGATTTAATCACACGAATCGGTAATTTTGTCCGTAATAATAAAAGTAGGGATTAATACTATATACCACCCCTATTAAAAAGCACAAGAAATGAAACTGATTTTTATTTAAATCGTCCGTTCAAAATAGCTTTGAAATTCTACTTAAATTATCGTGACCTACCCCAAAATGTTTCCTGGTTTAGTAAATCAGGACTTAGTCTGGTAACCGAGGCCTTTGCGCTTGCACTTCCAAAGGTCTCGGGTATACCAGGCTATTTCAGGACTATTCGTCACCATAAACAACGTCACTTCCGGTAGTCTTCTACTTACCAGGTAATTTCCTTTGCATTCGTAGAATAAAATAATGTGAACCTTTTTTTTTTTTTGCGTTAGCATATCAATATTCAATATAATCATATAACAATATCTAAAGAGATATATTGTTTTTCAATATTATACACAATATGATGAGTTATCTGTCTAACTGTGATACCGGAAGTGACGTTGTGTATGGCAACGGCGAAAACCTAGTAAATGAGATGAAAAGTGATCACGAAAAACCACTGAACATTTTGGGTTACACACGTCGATGAAGATGATTTTAATAGTAAATCAATAGCACTGATATTGAAATTACTGGACTTGGAAGCATTTCGGGGTGGGTGGCGATTAAAGTAGAATTTCAGAGCTATTTTGAATCGAAGTTTTGAATAAAAATCCGTTTCATTATTTGTGTTTTTTAATAGGGGGGCGGTAGAGTATACTATATACCCCTACTATCATTATTACAGACAAAATGAATTACCGGTTCCTATATGATTTAATATACAACTAGATAAATCTAACGCTATCTTATATACTATCTCTTTAATTGTAAAACCAATTTCCTAGAGCGAATGGTCAAGTCTAGATCAGGTTTTCTTTTCCTGGGATTGATAGTCGGTTATTCAACATACAGTTTGAATACATGTCAGTAATGTAAAAATAATCAGTACTGATCTTTCATTTACGTTCAAGCAATCTTATCTGCTTCAGAATAACCTGTGTGAGATTGAAAAGTGCAAGACTGATGAGAATGGCTTCATTGTGCAGAAAATAGAGCGGCGGGCGCAATGACCGGAAATAACGTCTTAAACCACCGTACAAAATTTGAAGGAGAAATTGATTTGAAAACGAAAGGATTTTATGTGAAATAACCAGATCATGAATACAAAATGGAATGTTTCTTACAACGTTCACCACGATGTAACCCAAGATAAATCAAGACAGGAGTTAAAGCTCTTTATATGGAAATATTACGATTCTCCGCCTCTGCAAGGGTTGGCTGTGTTGATTTTAGTCATTGGAACGTTTGGATTGATTGGAAATGTCATCACAGTCGTCAAAATTTCGTTGGACAAGAAATTCCATACCCCTACATATGCTGCCATTGGATGCCTAGCTGTTCCTGATTTCTGTATGATTATAGTGAGTTATCTCGCAGGCTTCACCAATATCGAGTCGTATATGCGCTTTACCCTCCCATGTGAAGAACATTTGATCTGCACGTGCGATTTATTTGACGGTGCGTTTTATCTAGCTTACTTTAGTTCCCTTGGTCATGTTATCTGTTTATTCACCGTCCGATATCACTTAACTGTTCATCCCTTACAGAGCAGGAAGCACGTGACAGCGTCATTTGTCGCCGGATGTTCAGTAATGACGTGGTGTGTTAGTTTCGTATTATCCACAACGGCAGTGTCGATAATTAAATTAGATGTGGATCTGACAAAAGACGAATCCTACTTGGTTTTGGCTATTCTAAGAGCCGTGGTAGGATTCATTCCAGTTTGTGTCATTGCAATTTTGCATTGTCTGAAATTGAAAGCACTCAGAGATTCAACTGCCCGCACGGGTATTCGGAACAGAATGAATCGTGTCATTACAATAATTCTATCTGTTTTTACTTCCTACCAAGTTTTTGTTATATTCTTTCCCATTTTATGGGTACTTGACATGAACTTTCACCTAGAAAAATCCATAGAAAATACATTTTACACAATCATGGAACTATTTGGATTTCTGCATTTTTCATGCAATCCTTATATATACTTTTTTATTTCGCTTTGTTCAAAGTAATTTGCAGGTACATGTATTTATAAAAACATGACAAAAATAGTGATTTATATCGCTTAATGTCGAATAGGGGTAATTGTATTAATCATTATCTCCCGCTTCAGACAAATTTGTTGATTTATGATTGGACAAAAACGAATCACATGACGCCCTGAATATTTCAATATTCAATGTTTCAATATTAGGTCTCCTTTCAATTGTGATGTCACTAACGAGTCATACGACGCCCCAAAATTTTCAATATTAGGTCTCCTTTTAATTGTGATGTCACCAATGAGTCCCGAAATTTCTCCTTTTAAACAGACGCTTCGGAATTTCAATACATCATCTCCGTGCAGGGATGTTTTAGTCTTTATATAACTAACACCTATATGTTTTTAATATAGATTTATTTCTGCATTCAGTTTCAACAAACATTATTAGTTTTAATCTTATTGTTTTAATATTGTGATTGTATAAATAATTACTCCCGTGGGGGCCCGGGTTAGAATAGGTCCCCAGCATCTCCTTGCGTGTCGTAAGAGGCGACTAAATGGGGCGGTCATTCGGACGAGACCGGAAAAACCGAGGTCCCGTGTCACAGCAGGTGTGGCACGAAAAAGATCCCTCCCTGCTCAATGGCCCTGAGTGTCGAGCATAGGCCTAAATTTTGCAGCCCTTCACCGGCAATGGTGACGTCTCCATATGAGTGAAATATTCTCGAGTGGGACGTAAAACAGTAATTAATCAATCAATCAATCAATGTATAAATAATTATGTTCAATGCACATGATACATGACTATATGATGTTCAATTTAAAAAAAGAACAATTTTTAAAAGATGCTAGATTGAAATCTAACTAAATTTCCTAAAGGTCTTCAGCGGGATAAATTCGTTACACAGTCAGTTTGGGACATAATACGGAGTCATCGAGCTTCGCCTCGCCCAATACGGATTTCCATTTCACACCCTGGATTACTCCGTATACGGATTACGGATTACGTCCCAAACTGACTGTGTAACTAATATTACATAATGCCTTCGCTTTTGTTGAAGGTCCGTGTTGCCCTACACTCGATTTTGTATGTGTGGTTTTTTTTTTGGGGGGGGGGGGACTATGATTACGTTTGATACATTGTTACTTCGTATATAATACATACATGTACGTGTACCATGGAAATCTGTCAATTTGTTTTGCCAGTCTGTGGCAGGGGCAGGATTTTGTCAGTTTCGTTTGAATATTATGCTTGATCGTGCATGGATAGTGTTTTATCAAAATAAAAGATATTTATATTTATTACATACTTAGTATTAAATACAGGTTATTTTGCATGTGCGATACAAGATGATCATCACCAAAGCCGGTATCAGCCCTAGGCGTGATAACCTGTACCAGGCCCTGCAAAATCCATATCAGCCCTCCGCGTGCGCGGACACCTCGTTTCCGGAACCCCTTTGCTTTTACCCGCTTCATCATTTATGTTGTAATACACATGTACATGAATCACTATCAGTTTCTTGTTAAGTTGATTAAAATTATTGTTTTAATGACTTGTTTTGTATGTTAATACTAAGTATGTAATAAACATAATAAAAACATACCTATTTCATTCCACACCCTGTATCAGCCCTGCACCAAATATCAGCCCTCGGCCTTCGGCCCTCGGGCTGATATTGGTGTCTCGGGCTGATACAGGGTGTGATATGGAAATAGTATGTATTAATTTCTATGTATATGTAATGTATTAATTAGTGGAGGTTTGAAGTTTGAAAAACAAGATACCCTCGAAATCCACGAAAATTAAACCTTTAGTTACAAAATGTAATGATTCTGCAGTATGAATTTTAAACTCTAATGTAATATAAAACTGGCATGAAGCTGAAATTGAAGTACTTTATGCACATATGATTTTATTAGAGTATATTACTAGTATGTCATTAAATTAAATTAAATCTGTACTTACATCTACAAAGAGAAAATACACATGTATATTAATGATATGCGAACGTCAAGTTAAAAAAAAAGTTTATAAAAGTATTATAAACAAAAGGCATGGGGGCCACATTGCTCACTTGAGCACTAGAAGTTTGGGATTTACAATGTGCCACTATTCAAAGGTATGGACTGAAATTACCATCTGTCATCTTCCGATACCCATAAATGAATATTCATTAATAAGAAAATACGAGAGACAAACATGCATGATAGATTGGGGGTCAGGCATAACCCTTGGGGCTCTTTTATTTTGTTCAATTAAAATTGTCTTGATACAATGAACAAGAAAATAAATGGTTGGAGGGTGGGATTCCCATTAGTTATTTAAAAGTGCGGGACCAGACGTGACACCAAAGGCCCTCCACACATGTGTCAATCAACTTGTCTTTACACAAGGAACTAAAATATAGTTTGAGGCTGGTATCTCGATAGTTTTCAAAATTTAGACCATTATAAAAAAAAAAAAGGGGGGGGGGGTTCATGACACAAAGGGGCATCCACACATGTGTCAGTGAACTCGTCTCAACACAAGGAACAAGAAAATATATGTTGTGAGGGTGGGGATCTCAATAGTTTTGAACATATTAGGCCATCTTTAAAACGGAGGGGGGTATTCATGACCTCAAGGGCATCGACATATATCAATGAACTTGCGTCAACAATAGGATCAAGAAAATATATAGTCTCAATAGGTTACAAGATATTTGACCATCCTGCGTAAGAACAGTTTCGACCCTAAACTTTACCTCCCTATTGTGGCCCCCATCTTGACCGGCAGGGGGGGGGGGGTAACCATTTGAACAAACTTTAAATGTTGACCAACTGAACACTGTCTGCTCTTGAGAAGAAGATTTTTAAAAGATATTTTCCTATATAAACCTATGTAAAATTTTGGTCCCTTATTTTACGTGGTCCCATCCTGATTCCGGGGGGTCACCATTTGAACAAACTTGAAATGTTCACTGTATAATGATTTAACAAACTCTGCACCTGCAGTTCTTGAGAAGAATTTTTTTTAAAGATATTTCCTAATATAAACCTCTATCAAACTTTGGCCCCCTACCTATTGTAGTCCCATCCTGCATCCGGGGGGGGGGATGATCTGAACAAACTTAAATCTTCTCCATATCGGGAAGTTTTCAGATAAATAGATAAAACTTCTGGAGCAATGGCTCTTGAGAAAAAGATTTTTGAAGATTTTTCCCATTATGTTTATATTTGCATGTAAAACTTTGATCCCCTATTGTGGCCCCATCCAACCCCCCAGGGTCATGATTTGAAACAAACTTGAATCTCCACTATATCAGGAAGCTTTCATATACATTTCAGCTTTTCTGGCCCAGTGGTTCTTGAGAAGAAGATATGTAAATATTATAAACACCACCTTACTTTTGCATTTTTGTTATTATCTCCCCTTTGATGGAAGCCCGGTCCTTCATTTGAACAGACTTTAATTCCCTTCGCCGAAGGAGAATGGAGAGCTGGAGTAAATTCAAGTATGTTCCGATCATGCCCTAAACTTGGTACAAATCATACTTAAGTGAATGAAATTCAAGTTGTTCAGATCCCTTTGAAAGGGGAGATAATAACAAAAATACATGTACATAAATAGGGTGGTGCCATTTAAAATCTGATAACAAAAATAGTCTTATTTTTAAATGCTGGATGAAAAGAAAATTGTACAAATACACGATATGTGTACAGAAAGACAATAAATACATTTTATAACAAAATAATATTGCGTATATAAGAATGATGACAAGGGATAAGTGCGACACCTATTGGAACACTGGAATAAATTATTTCATTTTTTTTTAAATATACGCATATAATATCATGATTGCATGTAAACCCCCCCCCTCTCTCTCTCTCTCTCTCTTCTCTCTTCTCTCTCTCTCTCTCTCTCTCTCTCTTCTCTCTCTCTCTCTCTCTCTCTCTCTCTCTCTCTCTCTCTCTCTTCTGTAGTTTGTTAGAAATGATTTGTATATTTTTTTTGGCAGAATTATAAAAATTTTATAGAAAAGAATAATATTATATTTTTCAAATTGACATTACATTCAATTTTCGTTCATGGCATTTTATAGCATCTTACAAAGATTTTATTTTCTTCAAAGATAAGGAAATTTGGAGAACTTACTACAATAAATTGGAAGTGCGTAGTTTGTTATATATCTTAATGGAATATTATGTAAACAATTCTGACATGTTTACAGTGTTATCGTCATTTATTAGGCCAATTAATAACTTGTCCACAAAATCACGTACCATATGATTTACAGTGTATAATGTTTGCTAAATAAAATTAAAATTGGTCACACCTGTATTTGACTGAATGACTGTTCGTCATTTAAAAAAAATAATCAAGTGTGATGAAGTATGCCGCACCTGTTTTTGTATCCTTAAAGGCCTGAAAATCCGCTACTCGGCAATTTTTGGAAAACGATATGCAGTGTTTTCCCGTGATCGAGAAAGTATATATATACAAGTGCGTTGAATTGAACACTTTAAATAAACAGAATGGTTCGGAATAGAAGCCAAGTTACGTTAATGATTTTGATATGGGGTTTTTCGGCAATGTGGTTGACAACAGTTGCTTCTGATAGTAACGTATGCGCATCCAAGCCCCGTAAGTAAAGAAGCTTTCTTTCTTTCTTGTTTGTTTTTAGCAAGACTGATTTTAAGTCCATATCTTTGTTTCATTTGTTTAGAAGGATAAACTGTGACTATAATTAATCTTAATATTGTACCTATAAAAGATTGTTGCTCAGTTAATCAAAGTGATTTTGACTAATTGATAGTACATGTATTTGATTTATAACTGATCAAAGAAGGAATTTCTTCACATTAGTTAAAAGAACGCTTTGTTCCCAGGCACTAAATCAAAATACTAATATTTGTCTTTATTGATTAATTTTCCAAAGATAGTTACAGTAAACATGTAGTCTTTTAAAATACATATTTCATTTTTTTTAAAATATACACCAGAAAGTGACATCTATATATTTCATAGCACATTTATTTGAAAGATCATTTTCAAGTATTCATTTTATCAGAAAAACTTCGTAATATTATCTGCTTTAAATGACAAAATAATACGAGTTGTTACAACTGTTTTAAAACCAGGTAGATTCTTGTTCTGTTAGATACAGACAACATTAGAGAAATATTACGGAATCCCAGACACACAAAAAAAACTTGAATAGGAATAAATTGAGCAGGATTTTTGAGAAAGAAAATGAAACCTAGAACAAATATTGATCTTGTGGTCGTAGATGAATATATGTAGCAGAATATGGACACAGTGGCTAATTATAATCTCTGAATCTCTCATGTAGGATCGTGCAAGGATATCCTCCTTCAGAAGACCGGAAGCAGTAGTGGGCAATATAAAATCTACACCGATGACGGGAAAACAGTTGACGTCTTCTGCGAGTTCACTTCAGCTTCTCATGGCTACACATACCTTAAAGACTTTCCGGGAAATTCTTTTGCCCTGAGCAACATCCTTTCAACGACGAGTCATATCAAAGTTATCCATCTGCGCACGTCTGGTAAAAGATATAGCACAATTATGGAAGAACTCGACCAATATAAGAAAAAGTATTCGCTGAGTCTTCAGTTAAACAAAAACGAGGGCTTCAACTCGCCTCTTAATGCCCCCTTTCTTGGAAAATATATTTACGTGGGGTTCCTTCCTAGATCAGTTGCTGCCAATCGTAATACCCAGGGGTACAAAGCCGGATCTAGAAATTGGGAATTCAAAAACTGTGACGCAAATCCCAATTCGTACATAGCCTTTTTCTACAACAACTCTCCATTGCCAACCCACAGCTACCACAATCGGTGTTGTTATAACGCTTTCATGAGGAAATGGATCGACGTATCTACAGAATATACCCTTCCGATTCCTTCTAAGTATTTCAGATTCTTTGAGATGCACATGGGAGGATGTGGAGGATATGTTGTCCCAAAATCCAATACCTTTTCTGACATTGTGGGAGCTGTGCCTGGATTTCGATTCGGTAAGTTACGATATCATAACTAAATGTAAATAAATGATTAAATGAAGAATATATATTTTTATTACTTTCTTAATCTTTTTCAAGATCTGACGTGTAGCGACTTGAAATGTCATAATGGCGGATCTTGTTCCATGGCGAATGGTAGACCTGTTTGTTCATGTGCATCGGGGTATACTGGTTCTCAATGCAAAGAAAAAGTTCCTCGTAAGTTATATTGTTTTCAACGAGATTCACACTGCATTCGATGAACACTAAACTATAATCATACGTTCACATTATCAATGTCAAATTTGAATTTAAGATTCCTGCAGACATTGCTTTCTCGAAAGGTAAAGTCACTGGAGAGTACACCATTTTTAACAGAAGAAAACATACCATACAGGTCTTCTGTGAATTTCATCAGACTTATGGTTACCGTTCATAATCAACACGCACGTGTCCGTCAATGTTGATGATTTGTTTGAAATCAAATCTCACGTGTTGGTACGGCATTCTACGTTCGGGTAAGCAATACGATCAAAACTTGGACAGATTCTTCACATGCTGACAAACCTTTGATATATCAGTATAACTCAAATACTGGATTCAACCGCCGCTGAACGCAGATCAGATGAAACCGTATCTCTATCTTGGTTTCCTTGATATTGCCACCGCGAAGTCCAGATCTACGCAAGGATACAGCGTCAACGCTGCGGATCAAACGTTTAGAACTGTGATGCCAACCCCAACAGCTATCTTGTCTTCTACTTCAACAAACAGAGCAAAGCCCCTGTTGGCTATTACAAGAAATGTTGTTATACGCCATAATGAAGAAATGGATTACTTAGGTACACTGTGAATCATAGAAATCATTTGCCAGAGACCTACTTTTTCCAGTTTGAGATGCACATGGGCGGATGTGGGGGTTATGCGGTTAATGGATACAATTCCTTGGCCAATATTAATGGTGCATCTTTGGGAATGCGTTTTGGTAAG
>CAJDSM010003532.1:0-10349 GCA_903981925.1 Ostrea lurida
ATCTAACCAAGGCGTAGTTATCTGTGATCTACCTAAGGCGTAAGTTGGTTCTCATGTGTAGCTATCTGTGTGATCTACCCAAGACGTAAGTTGGTTCATGTGCATAGTATTTCTGTGTGATCTATTCAAAGCTTAAGGTTGTCTTCATGATTGGATTGTCGAAGTTTTTTACGGTAAAGAAAAAAAAAAAAAAATCTTTTTTTTTTTATGTGTATAGACTAGTTTCTAAATATTTGATATTTAAAATTGTACGAGCATCAGCAGAGAATTCAAAAATGTAGTTGCCATGTGTTCGAATTTAAGTATGTTAATGTTATGAATTTTAAAGTGATTACAGAGTGTGTCCATGTAATTTTCATCATGAAATAATTTTTTTTAATTTGGTAGAAATCATCCTTTGATCCTGGGAAATAACACGGAGAATCTGCCTCGTATAATCAGCATTATCGGGGAAGCCTTGAGACGGGAAGCTATTTCGTCGGAGGATGGTTGCTACCCTCGTATGTTAAACATTGTACGACAAGTGCAGGTAAGGACAGATTTAGGTTCAGAGTGGTAGAAGAGGGTTCATTTGGGTACCATGCACCAGTGGACTTGAACTCTCGATCAATTTTATTTTAACTCCTTGTTACTCACAAACTGTGAAACAACTGTTTCATAGAATGATGACGCCTTGAGAGTGAAATATTTTTACTCAATGAATGTCCATGATGAAAATGATTTATTCCACACGTTAGAAATGTGTAAAATTCTTGTTTTATGACAAGATGGAAATTGTCAACATTGAGCATGGGAATAAAATTTGGATATTAAGTCATTATGTGACAAATTTTTAGGTCACCTGAGTAAACTCCAGGTGACCTATATGCAATGGTCTTTGTCCGTCGTCGTGCGTCGTCCGTTAACGTTGAACATTTTTAACTTCTTCTTGATAACCACCAGTCCAATTTCTTTCAAAATTTGGCATCGAAGCATCTTTGGGACAAGGCACTAAATTGTAAATCAAGGTCTCTTGCACCCCCTGGGGCCTTGAGGGTGTGGGCAAAAACTGCCCAAACGTGACCAATTTTCAAAAATCTTCTTTCACCGCAATGTCTGAGAGAAGAAACCAATGCATATGATAGTGCGAATGAGCAGGAAAGGCCTTTACAAAATTGTAAATTTGGTGATCCCCGAGGGTAGGGGTTCTGACCTCAGGGCGGGGCCAAACCTGTACATAGTGTTTATATATAAAACATTTGAAAGCATCTTCTTTAATGCCTATTGATTTAATATGAAACTAAATGAATATTTTGAATGAATGGGAGCCTTTTATCAAAATTATAAATTTCATGATCCTAGGGGTAGGGGTTTTAGTATTAGGGGGGGCCAAAATGGTCATTGATGAAATGTTTAACTTGGTACATAGTGTTTATATGTAAAACATTTGAAAAGCATCTTTTTCAATGCTAGTTGAATTAATGTAAGTAAATGAATATTTGGAATGAGAAGGGAGCCTTTTATCATAATATTTACCCCCCTGCAACAAGTTGGGGGGGGGGGGGGGTTACTGGAATCGGTTGTCTGTCGATCCGTCTGTAGACAGAATGGTTCCCAGACTTTTAGTGTTAGCCTTTCCACCTTAGAGTACCATACATGCATATGGTCTACCCATGCCTCTTGTATTAGGTTATGCTTGTCTCTTGAAATTTAAAGCTAAACTGAAAGAAATGATGAAACCTCCGAAGGAATTGATGATGTACAGTTTTTAAGGGTTGAGTATTGTAATGTTTCAGTGATAGGAGATAAATTATTTGTAATCATTTTATAAATATCGTCTTTTCCTGTGTTTACAAAGTACAATTCACAGCACCATTGTATTTTATAAGACACATTCGCACACATACAGACACACATGCACATACAATAAAAACCAAGAGAGAAAACAAGTAAATCACCAGAACCAACCATTTTCAACTGAAACGTGTATTGATGAACTGAAACATGTTACTGATGACTGAAACATGTAATAGGAGACTGAAACATTATTCGATTAGACACAGTTGTATGATGACTGAATCATGAAAACAATATTAATGCATATTGATTATTGGTGTATTTATCCAGCCTTGACCGTTATATGATATATTTTTTTCCCCAGGGAAACCAGGAGTTGTTCCAGGCCTGTATACAACAACTCTCAGCTGAGCAGAAAGAGGCATTATCAAAAGCCTTGTCCGAGGGCTGACCATACACCCACTAGTCGTCAAATTGGTGTGTGGCAAACTACATATGTATAAGGAAATATGGTGTGATCATAGCTTACAGGAATTGCTTAGCTTTTTTACATTGCTGAAGACGAGGGCTTTCATACACTTTCAGGATTCAATCCTACAAAACAACTTCTGTGCAATTGTTGTGAATGCAGTGAATGTGCGAGTGAGTCGGCCATTGAACGCATGACCTTTGATAAACCCAATTGATGTGCACACTGCTTCCAGTTTAGTACATGACCTCTAGAGTACTCAACAAACTTTATCTAAAGAAGAGGAGGTGTTGAATTTTCTATCTTATTCTTGTTGCCATGGAGTTTAATACACAACCTCTTTGTGAACTGGACAACCTTCATCAAAAGGACTGGGAATTTTCTATCTTCTTGTTTCTATTGCAAAACTTTTTAAAAATAACACAAAACAGGGATTTAAAATACAGATTAACCTGTCAAATATTATTTATTGATAAATTTTTAATCTACAGTATATTAAGTTTGTTGCTGTTGGTAAATTGATGCATGTCTGTATGAAGATGGCCACAATACAAGAGAGTGGTCCATTGAGGAGTGGAAATGCCCTGTTCTTAATCTCCATGATGATCCAGTGCTTCAAAATAAAAGGGTTGTGATAATCTTATAATCATGTATTAGTGTAACATAGAGATTGAGTCATGTTACTCCTGGAGTCATTTTGACACCAGAAATTACTATTTAGTGTACTTTTTTGTGAAAAGAAATCTTATCACTGTCAAGTTCTCAACTGAACTGTTGACACAAATTAGAATAATTTTGTTTATATGGGATAAACATCTGCTTCATTAAAGAAAATATATATATATATGTGGAGTGGTTATGCTAAAAAAAATGAAATGACATCCGTAATGATATTAAAAGCATGTAGTTTAAGTACTGAGTGTATACCATTCGAAATGGGTTTCATTTTCATTTTCTCTCTTTCTCAATCTGATGTTATCTTTTATTTTCTTAGATGAATTCTAAATGTATTAGTACTGGTATGTTCCATAGTATACTCCTCTATTTAGCTACAGAATTTGTATGTTTTAATTTTTTTTTTTTTTTTTTTTTTTTTTTATCGTTTTTTTTTCCTTTTTTTTTTTTTTTTTTTTTTTTTTTGATAGACTTGTTAGAATCAAGCACTTGTTTACAGAAATTTCTACACAACTTAAAATGGGATTATTGAATCTTCAGAACAAGGATGGATGATAAAGCTATCATTTTTTTTTTTACTTGCTGAAATATATGCAGAATTTCAAACTGCATGCCAGCTCCTAATAGTAAACAGAAGATATGAAGTAATGCAACAACTATAAAGTAAAAAGCATAACTGAAGCGAAAGATTGACCAATGATTTAGAGGTATTAATATCTGTAACAATTTTTTTCCTTCCCCTTTATTTCTAATTTTCAAATTGAATTATCACACTAAACAATTATCCAACTTTTACACATAACCTATCCACAAGTGTTGTAAAATACAGAATTTGTTGAGGTTGGTTGTTCACAGTTTTGAAAATATGGATGTATAGTAGATATTTAATATTTGAATGCTTCAAATCTAATCAGCTGGGAAATTGACTCCATGAACTAGTATATTTTTTAAAAAAATTATTTTGAAGGCAAACCTTGTTTCCAGATTTGTAATTTTTAAATGAGTGTATCCATCCTTTGTTCCATTGGTTTCAGTAAAATACGTAGAAGATGGAAAAAATGTTGAAGTTATAGCTGTACTATTGTTTATAATGATATGCAATTGAATAAAAATTATACAAACCCCTTTGATGATGTTGCTTACTTTTGAAAGGCTGTTTATTTTGTCTGGATTTACTATCATACTTGTCCTTTGGAAGGATGAGAATTTTTTCATGTTGTGTAGATAGTACTTGTAACACAGGAAAGATAATTTGCCAAGTTTGGGTGAAACACAATAAAGGGAACAGTAGTGTTGCACTTGAAGTGAAAAATTTATGTCTTTATTTTGCCCAAAAATTATTTTATCTAAAGAGTAAAGTAAGAAACCAGAACATAAGTGGTTTTATGATATTCATATTAGAACTTTATATTTTACATGCTGATAATAAGCTCATTTTCACAGGTTACGGACACTACAAGTGTTTCTTTCTTTGAATTAAATATTGAAAGCTGTTAATAAACTATATTTTTTCAACTGTTCAAAAGTAAACAACATAGGAAAATACATAATATGGACATACTTTTGACTAGAAAAGGTTGTAACACTTTAAAATGAACAAATTTCTTACCTGGTACATTTTTGTTAAAAAAGGACAGTATTGCAATTACATGAACACTTTAATACCAATTTTAATGAAGGAAATTTTATTTACAAACAACATTTTTTATGCCTTTGTTGAAACAAAAATAATTCCATTAAGATAGGAAATTTCATATTCATAAACTTTCTGAAATAATGTTATAGCCTTATTTAGTAACGGACACTACAAAATTTAGATTTTTTAGAATCGCTACTGCTAAGTCGGGGCCAAGGTCGCTCGTGAGCGATGTGGCCCATGGGCCTCTTGTAATTATAACCCCTCTCCCCCCTGCAACAAGTTGGGGGGGGGGGGGGTGTTACTGGAATCGGGTTATCTGTCTGTAGACAGAATGGTTCCCAGTCTTTAAAGGGTTGGCCTTTCAACCTAGAGTTACCATATCAGCATATGGTCTACCCATGTGACAAAGTTTTGTCTTATTGAATTTGGTGTCAAAAGTCAAGCACACTGGACATTGATGTAGCAATATTGTTTCTAGGCTCTTGAGCATTATCCATTCTACCTAGAGTCACCATTATGATCATACATATGAACTACTCATAGGAGGAATATGTTCCCTTTTGAATTTGGTGTCCAAAGGTCAAGTGCACTGAACATCACAAAGTAGCAATATGGTTTCCGGGATCTAGAGCATTCTACCTAGTCACTATATCATGTACATATTCTACTCATGACACGAAGATGTTCTTTATCGAATTTGGGGTGAAAAGGTCAAGAACACTGGACATCGAAGCATCCGGGCTATTCAGCATTATCCTTTCTACCTAGAATCACCATATCGTACATATGAACTACCCATGGGTCAAAGATGTTTTTTATGGAATTTGGGGTTCAAGATCACAGGACATTAAAGTAGCAATGTGGTTTTCATTTAGAATTCTTGAATGGTTAACTACACCCTTTGTGAGATGAAAATGATAATCTTGTGTATATGAATAGGACGTGCATATAACGTGAAAAAAGACTCCATATTGACTTAGAAATGCAAATGAGACTCCCTGTGTGGCTCATGGATACTCGGTGACATTAAGGCCTGTGGGCCTCTTGTTGTTAAGAGCATGTTGTCAGGACAGTGCTTTTTAGCTCACCTGAGCCGAAGGCCCCCCCCCCGGAAAGGCCCCCTCCAAGTGAAAAAAGGCCCTTTCGATCATAAGTTTTGTGCCGTTGTCGTAAACTTTTCACATTTTCAACTTCTTGTTAAGAAACCGCTGGGCCAAATTCAACCACCATTGGTACACAAACATCCTTGGCTGAAGGGGCTTCAATTTTGTTCAAGATGAAGGACCAGGCCCCTCATCAAAGGGAGAATAATTCATGAAAATGCAAAAACAGGGTGGTGTCATTTAAAAACATCTTCTCAAAGACCAATGGGCAGCCAAAGCTGAAATTTATATGGAAGCTTCCTGATATAGTGGAGATCAAGTTTGTTCAAATCATGACCCCGGGGGTATATGGGGCCACAATAGGGGATCAAAGTTTTACCATATGAATTATAGAAGAAAAATCTTTAAAAATCTTCATCTCAAGAACCACTGGGCCAGGAAAGCTGAAATTTATATGAGATCTTCCTGATATAGAGGAGATTCAATTTTTTCAAATCATGACCCCGGGGGTATGATGGGCACAATAGGGGATAAGTTTTACCTATAATTATATAGGAAAATCTTTAAAAATCTTCTCAAGAACCACTGGGCCAGGAAAGCTAGAAAATTTATATTGAAATTTCCTGATATAGTAAGAGATTCAAGTTTGTTCAAATCATGACCCTCGGGGTATGATGAGACCCCAGTAGGGGATCAAAGTTTATCATGCAGATATATGAATTCTTTAAAAAATCTTTTTCATTGAACCAGAGAGTGGATGTCCTGATATGGTGTAGATTTAAGTTGGTTAGATAATGCCTCCACCCGACATAGGTTAGATTAGTCAACAGTGGTACATTCTAAATCCCAAACTACTGCTCTTCTTAGTGAAGCGGCTGCGCTCAGTGAGCGATGTCTTGGGCCTCTTGTTAAAATTTGTTAATGGATTTCCAGGAACTTTAGGAAGTTAATGGTAAAAGTGCGGATGGGATTCTGTCAAGGGAGACCACTTTTTTGGAAGGGGGACTCTGTTAAATGTCATGGAGTAATGTTTTGTGTACGGCATGTAGTCACCTGATCGCTCTTCTGGAAAGCAGTTGCATTTCCCCCATCTCATATTTATCATACTCTTTAGGCCTTTGATAAGAATGGAATGATCCTCTTTTTTTCAAAGTCAATATAAATCAAATGACATGGTCACTGGGTAGAAAATAGATTTATGCTGTATTTGGATTTTATCATTTTCAGGAATGATGCTTTTCAAAAATCTCTGGTTTCCAAACTTTTTAATGGGGTCTAAAGGAAACAAAAGGTGAAGACTAACAGTGATCAACCTCATAAGTCCTATATACAAAATTAAGAGTTGGGCAAACACAGCCCCTGAATATAGTAAAGGTGGGATCAGGTGCATAGGAGAAGTAAGCATCCCATCGTTTGGTCACAACCACCTACATCTTCATCGGGTAGTAGTCAAAATCGGTGCACAAAGAAGGCTTAACAATTGATATGAAACACGTCATACAGCATTTGACCCAAAGTTATTGTGTACTAGGTTTAAAAGGGGGAATGAGCTATCAATATTGTCATAATGGCTGATTTCCATTTGAAACATGGATGAAAATATCACCATCAGGGTTATATGTCAATTCATTTCAAATCTAAATGCCTAGCTGAGTAGCTTAGTAAGTTAGCATGTTGCCTTCTGAACTGCAGATTGCGGGTCCAATTCCAGCAGGGGTTTTAATTTTTTTTCAAATTGTTTTCTACTAAATTAGCATTTTTTGCTGAAATACAGTGAATTTGAATTTATTTTTTTTCAAAATACTGTTCAACATATCCTCTACTTTTCATCCACGTCAAATTTCTCTGGTGTAGCATTCTACCTTAAGGGACATTTCTAAACAACCAGTTTGGTACCTTGCATAATTAATGCTTGGGTTCCTATTTGTTTTCAATGTGACATACTTGAAGTCACTGGAAAGCCCCCCCCGTTATGTATGACTGCAGAGTTATATGTACTTTGTACAATCGCACAATTACTTCAGTTACCATCTTTAAATAACGCTCCTGGAAATATCGCCTGTTATGAGAGGATATCTACTTTGAAGAGCCCTTTAACAAATAGAGATCGAATGTGGCCCCGAGTACTAGCAATACACTAATGCACATCTTGAATATGAGAGTAGCATCATTAATTAGTGCAAAAATCATGACTAGCACACTCCAAGATAGGTTTGGGATTTTGGGTGCATTAGTTTGCATTACAAGTATTTGGTGTTGCATTATGCAGAACTGAAGAGAATGAATGTACAAATCCCAGAGGTGTGAAAGTGCCAGCAGATGTACACATAGCTAGTATTTCAATCTAGCCAGTTTGATTAGACTACAGCTATAGATCCATGGGAATGGATGGTGAAATCATAAACTAAATAAGAAAAGCTCAAGGCAATTTCAAGATTATATAGAAGCATCTGAAATGCATTCATCAGACGGCTGCTCTGTACTTTAATTCATTTTTTTATGCCCCGCCACCAAATGGTTGGGGCATATAGTTTTACCCTTGTCCACAAGCACTTTTCCACACTATTTTTCTAAACACCCTGAAATATTGAACTGATTTTTTTCTATATAATGAGTTACAGATTGAGTTTGAGTTTTGTTCTGGTTCCATATGACTTTTGATGGAGTTGTGCCCCTTTAACTTTGAAAAATTTCTGTTATGGCCAGTTTTTCTAAATTATGCTTCTCGATATTGAATCGATTTTTATGCCCCCGGAATCTTGGATTTGGGGGCATACAGTTTTTGGTCTGTCTGTTTGTCTGCAGGAAAAACTTGTAACATTGGTCATAACTTTTGAATGGTAACTGGTAGGACTTTCACATTTCACATACAATTGTGTATTTCTTATAACAAGCCCTTTCTAATGGTACCAAACTTTTTGACCTCTTGACCTTTAAGTTTGACCTACTTTTCGAATAAAAATTACACAATAGTCCATAATTTAATTTCAACATTCCATCTGACAATGCATAGTTATCATATAATATATTAGGGACTTCGTAACACAACACAAGATTACATTGATCAACAAGTTCTTTACCTTAATTCTAAACACTCTGTAAAAATATTTTCAAATTTTTATAATTGTTTTTAAAACAGTCCAGCTGTTCAAATTCAAAATATTCATAAAATATATTCTGCAGGTACTGCTGTTGACTATACTTCCGGTCTCTGGGCAACGAGGCTCAAGATATATATGTCAATAAAACTTGGTAACACAAAAACAAACAAAATAATATCGTGTTGATCTATTTAAACAAACAAAAATAAAAATAAAAAATTCTGAACAGTTAATTTTCTCCATCGAATGATATTCTCCATCTGGGGCATCAAATGACTTTCATAAATATATAGTTTAAATTACAGTGTTGAATTTAAACCCTTGTGAAGATGACAGATGGCTCAATAGTCAGTGCCCGGGGAGCACCTGATATCTGGTCTGTTGCATTTTCTTGCTTCCTTTTACATCAGCCATGGAAACAGACGTACCAGTACAAATGCCTGACATTTAGGGATAAAGATTCTGGGGTTAATGAAGCATTTATAAGGAAGCAGGAATGTTTACATACTGGATTCATTCAACCACGACTACAATAGCTCAGTCCATTAGACTACCTTACTCGAATTCCAAGGGGACCAGGCTTGAATCCCAGTCTGGTCAAGTCTTGCCAATAGCAGTGAATTTCTAAAGGATAAAGTTGGCATTTACTTGGAAGAAACTACATAGTTAGCAAAACTAATGTGTATACTGCATTCTCTTTTGGCTTTGGGTGGAGTCGTTATCTAATGCATTCTCTGCGAGCTTTAGGAGAACGTCCAATTTATTCTCTGTACCCATAGGCAGTGTAAAAAGGTGAAATGAAACTTAATAACAATATTAAATACCCAAATTTTCCATTCACTTTAGATACTGTACCAGTACTTGAACATTATATTCGCACAACTAAATTGCAGCTGATCGATAAAAATCCGAACAAATGAATGAGCATGCAAAAAGAATACGTATTTGTATATAGCCATACTCAAAAAATTGGCTCTGTTACTTGCAAATATATTTAACACAATGAATCTTCTTCTAAAGATAAAATTGATAGCAAAAAAAAAAAATTATAATACCGATGACTGTTTTTTCATAAAGGATTCAGATCAATTTACAACAGTTAAAAAGGTGGTGAAACATTCTTAATAAAATTCTATGAACACAGAATTTTTAGCAATCCTTGGGTTGGATTCATCTGAATTTTAACATGGATGTCCGTTTGCCTTGTTGTAGGTTCAGTTGAATTTGGGAGTAGATTCGCAGTCTTTGTGACATGCGACAGTTCTTGAGGCTGAATTTCAATCAAGCAGTCATGGACGCAGATATTCTATGAGTGATTCAGTTGAATAAGAGATCTTTGAAGCAGTGCAGCAGGCAGACGATACTGGTGCAGTAGTTCGTTGTCGTCCGTACCACCTTCAGTCGGTCTGCTCTCTCGAAGTTGGACTTCACCATTTCGTAGTACTCGCCATCACTCAGGGTGAAAGATTTGAGGTGGGGGCATCTCAACCTGTGGAATAAATTATACCATAAAACAATTAAGTCACCCACGATAGATCTTCAATAAACATTTAAACAATACAAGCATTCTGAGAGTATTGCACAGC
>CAJDSM010003534.1:0-15374 GCA_903981925.1 Ostrea lurida
TTTTACCAAATATGTTTAACATGTAAATATTGAATTGAAGTGATGGCTTATTCATACCAGAAGCTTTACCAAAAACTGACAATTCGTTTGGAATCACAAAAACTGCGATATAAGAAAAATTTTGAGGTTTTCATTGATTTTCACAAAAATCGGTATTTTCCCCCTCAAAAATAGCCCCAAAAAATTAAAAATTGTGTGTTTGAAGTGTCTGTCCTGATAGTTTATGACATTTATGATACAGCCATATGTTAAGACAAACAAAAGATAAAAAATAAGATTTATACAGTTCTTCCAAATTTCAGTGATTTTACCTCAAAACTCCTTAAATCCCCAACGGCCAAAGTGCAAACATGGCTCATTTTGTAGCATTTTTTATAAGCTTTCAGAAAATCATACCCCCTGGGGGGGACAGGGGTTATTGGCAGCTCAAGGACTAGTAAGAACGCCTGAATTGTTCGTACATACGCAGTAGTTATCAAATACCAGCCATTATAGAAAATGATAAGAAAGAAATTAGATTCTTGTTGCATCAGTTGTGAAACAATACAGAAACTCACTTTACGTTGATGTCTGGAACTGTATTACTGGTAAAACCGGAAGTGCTGGAATTCGGAAATATGACTTGGATTCTTTGTTGATACGTGTTGTCTGCCCCCTGAACAGAGGCCTCGACTGTTATAATATATCCTACAGCTTTTCGAATACCAGGGTCTGTGAATACTTCAGCATATCCTGTCGCCGTCTCCGAAAAAGAAGTGCACTTACTGCTCTCATACAGACTGATGATGAGGTTCCACGCATCTGCTTCCCAAGCAGCCATGTCTGAGATGTTCAATGCCAAGATTTTGGTCGTACGTTTCGTGAGATATACAAGTTGTTTGTCTACTCGCTGCAGTATTGAAACAGTAAAATTACTTGTGTCGTAGAACAAATTGTTTAATTCAGTCAGATGACTCGATATATGTTCTGTTTGTTGTTTTAAAGACTCCATACTCGGCAAAAGAGATGTCTCTATCGTATCTATTTCTTGCGTCGTTATGTCTGATTGCAGTTTAAGCATGGGTAGTGCACTAGTTATATCGGTGATCACTTTCTTTACAACATCTTTCTGTACCAAAACTTCCTGAACGAAACTAGTGTTGATGAACATTTCCAAAAACAAATACATTTCAACACCCATAACATTGCCAACAAAACATGGATTCGACAAACTGTTAGTCCCATAATTATCACAGCTTTGAGGACTAGAAATGTTTTCTAAGTTTAAATGTATATATGTATAGTTGAAGAAGACCCTGCCCTTTGAAGGAAAAAGATTAAGGTATTGTTCAGACATCTTGGTCAACTCTTTCATGAAATCCCAGGATACTGTTTCATTGGTCGATGATGAGAAAGATTCAGAGAGAACCAGCGTCATCAACATATCCAAAGAATCTGTCGGAAATTCCAAGCAACTCCAGGTAAATGTCATACCGTCTCGATGACCCGGCCCCTTCGTCAAATCATAAGACCCACTCCAAGCGTCAATATTGGTGGCTCCAGGACCCGACATTCGTCCTGACCCACCCTGAATGATGACATTAGGTGGAGGTAGTTGAAGTCTGAAATACATATATCCTTCAACGAACTCATAGGAGCCTGGGAAATACTCTATCCTCACGAATAGACGATACACACCGGAAGGGAACTCTCCCGGACGTATGAGGAACGCTGTTGTGCTTGACGCATAGTATTCAGTCTCGTTATCGATATTCTCGTCACAGCGGTACAAAGTCCAGTTTCTACTCGGAAATGACATACGACATTTGATTTGGGTTTTCGGCAAGATTTCTATATTGGCCGATGAGTACAATACCAAAGGATCTGCCTTAGTCATGTAATTTCCTCCAAATACTGACCCTTGCAAACACGATGGGAAAACTGAAATTAAATATAAACACAATCAAACCAGAGTCACGTGACCATAAACTAGTTTAAAATGCAAGAACCTGAGATATATGCCTTTATGACTAGTTTTACACTGAGAACACATTTTCAAAGATGGCGATCAAATGGTGAACGTTAGAGGTCTAGTTTCAAAGAATGTTTTCCTAATTGTTTTGTAGTAAAGAAAACAATCGGATTTGTATTGACAGTTATTGAAACGTTTATTGACAACTAGTTTGTATTGATGTACATGTATCAACATGTGGATGCGAGTCTGCTGCTGTACTTAGTTATCAAGAATGTATTGACATTGATGCTTATTTCAGCAATATACTGATCAGGTATAAATGTTAATTACTAGGTTTAATTATTTCTATNTTCAGTAATATACTGATCAGATATAATGTTAATTACTAGGTTTAATTATTTCTATATACTTTAACGTTACTATTGTCCACAAGATAAGCGTATCACATTTTAAAAGGAGAATATAAATCATATAAATCAATAATCACTCAGGCTAGTATAACTCACATCAGAAAAAGTGTAACGACTTCATATGTATAAGATGTTCCCCGACATTGAGACCGGTCCCGGTNCAACGACTTCATATGTATAAGAGTTGGCGTGAATGATGTTCCCCGACATTGAGACCGGTCCCGGTGGCTCAATGGTAGAGCTCTCACCTCGTGATCGGGAGGTCGTTCGTTCGAGCCCCGTGCTCACACCCGGCCGCGTCAAACTTCAGACGTTAAAATAGGTAGTGACTGCTCCTTCGCCAAGAGCTCGGTATTTAAAAGCAAGAATCACTGGTCTTTCGAACGGAGGTCTCGTGTCGCAGCATGTGTGGCACGCAAAAGAACCCGCACTGCTAAAATCCATGAGTGCTAAGCAGTCATATAAGACAATGCCCTTCACCGGCAATGAGTGAAATGTTTTCTTGCAATAATCAATTAATCAATGTTCCCCGACATTGATATCGCTAAAAAGTGATAACTGTAGTCTTTCTTTTTGGAAGTTAAAACGAGGAATCGCGTACCATGTAGGACGTGGCACCAAACGATCAGGTCTCGCTGATCTTCGATAATACAAATGTAATATACGATATTAAACGTTATTGATCATTTTGAGACGTTCCTCGTCTTACATTCGGAGTTGTTTGAAGTTGTTCTAATTTCTATAAAAGATGACAACGATAAGTGACAGTCATATAAGACAACGGAAGCAACATCAGAATATAGACCTAGAATAAGTTGTTCGTTTGGAGCAGTTGAGTCATTGTTGTCTCTACATCGCCTAGCAATGTAACGTATGGACAGTATCTGTTAAATCTGTTGGGTTTAGCACGTGCATTTAGAATTAAGAATTTAAAAATATAGGATATTTTTCTAAAAATAATTGTGCAGCCGAGTTTGAATACCTTCACATGCTCTTTCGGTGTAGTTGGCTCCCTGACAGTCCTGCGCTAAGGGCCCACACGTTGGCGGGTTACTACATTCCCTGGNGTAGGATATTTTTCTAAAAATAATTATACAGCCGAGTGTAAATACCTTCACATGCTCTTTCGGTGTAATTGGCTCCCTGGCAGTCCTGCGCTAAGGGTCCACACGTTGGCGGGTTACTACATTCCCTGGGACTCAAGTCTGCGGAGGAAGGTCCTGAAGAAATCGGTCCAAAGAGAGGAACAATATCGGAAAAAAATAAAAGTTCTCTTGATAATTTGCTATGAGAATAAATTTAGACATATATTCACTCTTATTGCCACAGTCCCACAATGGAGAATTAAGACAAGGACAGTCTCCCTGTTACTTCTAAAACAAATAGGAATCTTTGATTGACAATTTGGTTCCCTACCACCGATTTGTGTACTTTGCTTGTTTCTATGCCATGGAAACTAAACCCACGTCCTCCTGGTCAATGGCGTTTCGATTAATTCTTGCGAAGCTGAAGATAATCATTTCAAAGTCTTGCCCGTAATTGGCGATAATATCTGACAGCCATACACCACGTTATTTGTGTTCACCTAGAAATTATCAATATCTTTACCATTTTGACGAAGGATAACCAGTTGAACATTTAGACTCACTGTAGCATTGAAAGTAAACAGTGGTGAATCGTCAAAGACATCCAGACCTTCAACAATACAGTTATACAACCAATTGTCTTCTAAATGCCCATAATTAAAGTAAATGTTTTCTAATATCTTTCACTGTGTGGAGAAGACTTTATGAGCAAGTGAAAACAACTTAAAATACAACATTAGCTACATTTCATTCTTGTGGTATAACTAAGACACATAAATCTAGCTGCAATATGACACCTCTCCATGGGGGGGGGGGGGGGGGGGGGGGCTACACTCCATGATCTCATAATGTTGAAAGATGGGAGTAATCTCTCCCGCAAACATTTCTATTTTCATGTTAAACTTCTAGCTATTTTCTTTGCTGAACAAAAATGATTCGCGAATAGATTTACAAACCCGTAAATCCGTTCGACAATCGAGCCTCTACTCCACCGGTTTTTAAAAAGAGTTTTCAATATATTCAATTCCCGACTCCAAACTGTGGTCATGTTTTGATGTTATTTCCATGTGTCCACACATCAATTACGAGTACAGAAAGACAGGGATTTACTGATATTATCAAATTTTAAAAAAAGATCAGCAGTGCAATTTCTGCCACCATACGATTTTCGTTTCATGTCGGAATGGTTTGAGTCCATGTTTGAAAAAACTACTTTTCTGGTGATGTCGCTGTTCTTTTATAGTAATCCACCCCAAACTCAAAAACAAGCACGCAGGACAGACGCAGAATTGGCGTTGTACATAATATTCTAAATTGAAAAACACCTGAAAAAAATAAATTCTGCCACAATACGAACAATCCTTTGAATTATTAGCCTCTCCCGGAAACGAACAAAGAATAAAAAAAAATCTGATTGGCAACATTATAATTGTAGATAGAGTGGGATTTCCTATACAGTCCGAATACATTTCAGTTCGAATAATTCGTATTCTGAAGAGTGAAAACTTATCTCCTAGTGGCCGACTATTGATAACAAACTTCAATCCTTCTCTGCTTCAAATCAACCTTCACAATTTCAAATACTGAGCGCCTCAATGAATTTGTTGGCTCCTTGAAAAGATGGAGTGCTCTAATTTTCTGGAACTCATTTGTGTCCTTTGCGTGAAGAAAAAAGAGAACTCTCTTCAGACGTAAATGAAATCATTGAACTTTTGAAGATCTGCCTAAATTATGCTTGATTCCTCAGATGAAAATTAAATCTCAAAAACTTTTATGTCAATCCAGCTTATTCTCCTTTAGATGCCTTTTCTAACACCCCCACCCCCCGCGTCATTTGAAGCTATTCGAAACTGTGAAACATTGTTGTTGTGGCACCAAAAATAGATGTCTTTTTCTGCGTCATAGAAAACCAGATGTGACCTTTGCAAAATAATTTAGAGAGTAAAGAGTATCAAATACACACTGTATGTTCTAAAACAAATTTCTAAATGTAAACTGCTTAGAGGTTGAACTGAAAATGACTACTGCCTTGATAAAAAGATTTTTTCCTTGTTTGAGACTCTTCTTTAATTACGAAAACTTATTTGTTCTTCTCAATCTATATCGCATTCTTTTGTTTCTAAATCCTTCGTCTTTCCCTATGAATTGATAGCTAAAACACGCTGACCTGTCAGTAAAATATAATTATACCATATTCGTTTAAAGATGCGTGTGATGTAAGGGACCCTCTATTTCACTAATGAAAAATGTTTAGACCACTGAGCAAATTAAATCACATCAAGGTGTTAATATTTCATTTAGTAGATCATGTATATGTGGTAGGGATCCAAATGCTCAAAGATAATGGAAGTACTGATTGAAGAGAAATTCACCGTTGCTCACTTGATGAAAACAAACATGGAGAATAGGCTTCTTTTACCTAATGTCATGTTACAAATAGGCTTGAACTGATGAAGAAATTTGGTAATACCCATAAAATTACTGTATAGCTTTAATTAGGATCTACAGGCAAATTTACTCTAATTGCTTTAAAAATCACTAGCTCTGAGCATTTCTACTCTCGCATATTTATATTACATGACTATATAAAATAAGAGATAAACAAAAATATCAGTAGTATTTTAATTGAATGCTCCCCGAACGCATCTAAACACAATGACTATCTCATATGACAAATGACCGCACAATGATCAATAACTGTTGGAATCATCGTTACACCATGCTGACCGTACAATTTGGGCACAATCTGATAAAATTAGATCTCTCACATAGCGAGAGATCCTGTAGTTTAATCAGATTCATTTGTTCTATTGCTTATTTGTGGATATGTGAGTAATACCGTCTCAGAAGACATTGCAAAAAGAGAAGCTTTTTCGCATATAAAGTATATGTTCTGGGACCTTGACCTTTCCAACAAAGGGTCAAAAGTCCCTGGCCCAAAATATTTGTATCAATACATCTCGGTGAAATGTATCTCACCTATTTCTGTCGGTCAATGAAATCCGCAAATGTGCGACACCATAATTTTCCAAATTTTACAGACGACTGTGATTAAACAGGGCGACAATTTCAACAAATTTAGCCGAAATATTCTAAATCAATAAGAAAACAGTTTAAAAGTTTCCATTGAGGGGATTGCAAGATTCAGGAATAACCGCCTCGCCCGGGCTTCAGGGACACTGAAATATGGCTAAATCCCCCCACTATGTGCTATATAACTGATATCTACGATAGTTCACGCTAGCTTTTATCTGCATTTTTTGCCTGGTACTTGTACTGTTTTCTTGCTGTAGTTTATTTTCCAACAAAAATCATCCAAGTTGGAACAAGAATGACATTTACTATTTCATGAAGGAAAACCTCAATTAGGTTACGTGATGGGAGGTCGTGCGTTCGAGCCCCGGGCTCGCACCCAGGCCGCGAACCTTAGACGTGAAAATAGCAGTGATTGCTCCTTCGCCGAAGGGCTCGGCATTTATAAGTGAGAATCACGAGTCTTTCGAATATGACATTAAAACGAGGTCCTGTGTCGCAGAATGCTGTGCCACGCAAAAAACCCACACTGCAAAAGCCATGAGTGCTAACCATAGTCTAAATTAGCAGCCCTTCACGGAAATGGTGCGTCTCAAAATGAGTGAAATATTCTCGACGGGACAAAAACAACAAAATAATCAATATATCATCAATCAAATTAAGTTAAATCCAGTGTGTGTTTTCCTGAGTCGCTTGCGGGAACGTCTCCAGTGTAATTACGGGATATACTATCCTTTTGTATTCGAATTACAGTATCGCCATTATGGAGGTTCTGTATCAGTCTCACCAAAATCATCGCATTCCGATCCACCTGCGTCCTTACTATTCATCCTGATCGTCAGCAGGTACAGTACGACAATCCGCTGAATGAATTCGCATAGTTAAATAACTTCATCTCAGATGGATCTACAAAATTCATAATGACAAATTATTAAAAAAAAAGTATAGTTTACCATTCCACATTGCTGAGTGCTAATCTAAAAGCTCAGGAGGAGACAGAGAAGAAACCACCTGTTCTTAACCAGTTTATCCAGTCGGAAATCCGACGACTGTTCTCTTGTAATTGGGCTTCGAAACGCATTAATTCCACTGTAGAACTGCCTTGTCCCAAATCATTGGACGGAACAACTCGTGCACTCCACTTTCATGGACATAACCAAGGAGGTCAGCCACTTTTTTTGCCAAATGTAGCCATGCAACTGATTTTGTTGTGGATATAAGGTTGCTCATTAATCATATGACCATCTGTCATTGATTGACTGGACGGTTCAGATTACGACCAAATTTAGTAATTCAGTCCTTTATATGAGGTAACTAATTAAAGCTATGATCAAGTAAGCATTGACCACAACAGAGTATTAGGTGTTGTAACACAATGTATAAAATTTTGCTCAACAACAGAAACTCAATGCAAGTAACCAATCGGTGGTAGGTAAGTCCCCGAGCCAGAAACACGTTTTCCCCCCCCCCCCCCGGAGGACGGGTGGATTTTGTTGAACAATCTTGCACATTGTCATTAGTAAACATTTTAAGCCAATGTTGGCACTCTGGGGCGTTGGGGCGTTGGCGATAACGGAGATTTAAAACAATGTTACCACATGGTAATTTTGCTATCGCACTTCAAAACATTTATTGAAAGGCAATATCTGTCTTTCAATTTCAACTTAGAAAAACATGTCAGCAGTGGTGCAAATGAAAGCATAGAATTGTACTTTTATAGCTACATCTTTATGTAATTAAGCTTGAATTTGCATATTATGAATATTAAGGATTTCGAAAATAGTCTCATTACCATTTTGTACATTATGAGCAGATACAGAAACACGTTTGTTCTCTGGGGAATTTGCAGATCAACTTTGATTTAAATACATTGTACGGCAACATTGTTTAAGCCATGTTTGCACTCTGCTGTTTGGGCGTAATGGGGATTTTAAAAATGTTACCATAGCAATTTACTAACCATCTTACACATTTACGAATGTCTATATCTTGAGGTTTGTGTCAACTTATACATCAGAGTAGGTATCAACATGAAAGCATATGGATTGTAACTTATAGGCTACTGCTAGTACTGTTAAATTAGCTCATTGCATATCATGATAATTAATGATTTTTGTTAAAATTTAGGGGGTTTTTTTTTTACAATTTTTAAAAAAAAATTCATGAACAGAACATTAAAAAAACTGTTCTATTAAATATCAATTATGTAAATAAACAATTTTGCATAATTTGAGTGTAATACGTTTCAAATTAAAATTAATCCAATGTTATGTACAACAAAACCAAATTTGCATAAATTGAAGCATGAGCGATTCAATTTGATGATGATTCATGATCATCAAGTATTTCATTGATCAGGACTGTTCATTCCACTCACCAGTTCCATTCCCCTGCTCATCACCAGGAAGCACAGGTATGTAAATAAAAGGGCAAGATAACGAAACAGTGATCTATAGATTCTATACGTACGCTCTGTGGACAATAGCACCAACTTGTCCACTCGTATTCATCCCAACCACTTTCCATTCATTCCCGCCAAGTTGGGCAATCTAGCTGCTTGGTCTCAGCATTAAGCAATGTACGATGATAATTTAAGCGACGTACGAGGGCTGTTGGATTGACCACAGCGCGATAATGCTTTTGCGCGATTTACATGGATGAGAACTACTGTGAGAACTTGTATATATTAAGCTTATAGTAAAGTTAGCATAAGTCAGTGATTCGGTAATGCAGATTTTTATGTAAGTTGTGAGTTATTCTGGAACAGTCATAGGTGGAGAAAGAAATTCTGACAGGCACGGAGTTCGTCGATGATGCGGCAAAATCTGGTGGGACCTGTGACTACCAGGAAATCAAAACCTCGGGAAATATTGAAAGGAATAGCATATCCATAGTTCGTGATAATGCTAAGCTGTTGGATTCGTTATCTTGAGCGCAATTTCATTTTGTGACAGCGTATTTTGAAGTCTACAAAAAGATTTCTGCCAATTGCATCCACATATATTGACAGATGACAAATACGGGTATTGGGTACAACCCGCTAGCAATTTTCTGAAAGTGTTTTCCTAAATTCAGGTAAAGAACAATTTGCAAACATTGTTGCTGGTGATGAACATGGGTTCACTATTTTGAACCATAAGAAAAATTTGGAGCCAAAATATGGCTAACTGAAACACGGTAGACGACACTGTAGTTGCCAAAAGATCAAAAAGCCCAAAGAAGTTTCTTTACTGCATACCGGTACCTTCTAATGTGATGGTTAGCCGGTTAACAATTCTGACGCCTAAGGGGCAAGTGTTACCGGGTCGTATTCCATATTGCTATACTAAAAAGCTTTAAGATTTGAGCATAAACTGATCTATATCAAGCATTTAGGCATTTCGTCTACTTTATGTTAAGCTCGATCACATTGCTGGTGAAGCATTTTTAAAAGTCTGAGGAAGGTGACGTTTGCACACCCACCATACTCGCCAGATCTAGGCGTATACGACTTTTTTCTTTTTCCAAACTTAAGCGTTTTTTCTGGATCGTCTTTTGCACCTCTGACAAGCCCTTGCTCAGCTCATCAGGCAGTGGCTCAGGAGGATCTTACCCAAATCAGAGTGAAACGAAAGTTAAGCATGCATTTCCATTACCAAGACACTCTTATTTCTTCTTGTATGCTTGAGAAACATACTTATGTAGGTATTGAGAGAATACATTACTTTAGTGATTTATTTAGTTCTTTACGATAAATTTAAAAAAAGTAACACTTTTGTAGCCACTGTTATGATTCCGGATAGGCCATTTGCAAAGGCGTACGGCGGGATTCTTCCTCGTGTTGGTAAATATAGGTCAAAATTTGTTAACATTGATCGTTACATGCAACTTCTGAAGAACAATTTTCAGCTCTCGCAGGCGAGGAATTTTATACTCGGAATTCATTTAAAACACGATCGAGCTATCCACACACGTCAGACAAGTTCTTGGCTTGTCGTTACAGAAAAGATTAGGTCAAAAACGGATTTCGTTCTAGGATGAACTATGTTTGGCACCCATCCCCCGATTAAGTCACTGGGCTTTTTCGTTGGGAATTTTTGAAAGACAAAGTATAACACCAAAGCCAAACACCCTGAGGTCTTAAAAATTAGCAATACCACCGAGAAATTCGGAAATTGCACCAGACAGAAACATTAATCAACGTAACTTTAAAAAATTACTTTAAACTCATGACTGAACCAAAAGAACGTCACATAGAGGCATTGTGCTATAAATAATAGCATTATTTTGAGCAGGGTTATTCTGTTAATAAATTTGTATAAGATATGTGGACATGTACTGTATAAAATGTCTATAAGCATATAGTATTAAAATTTGAAATTTTCATTTAAGAGTTTTATGCTATTCGGAAAGAGTTATTATCGATTTTAAATGGTATCAGGATTTTTTGGATCACCCTGATACAACGCGCTAGCGCGTTTCACTGCGTTCTAGCGCGAAGCAATGTTTTATAGTCCCCTGACCCCCGATAGTTAATGTTTTGTGTATGTGTATATGCAACTGTATAGTAGTTTTGATAGCGTCATTACTAATAAATGACATTTTTCTTTCCAATTGGTTTTTGGTTTTCTGCCTGCCATTGAGCAAATTAATAAGCAAAGCCTCCTTGGCGGTGGTGTTAACTTGGGAACATAAAGTTACTACAACGCGCTAGCGCGTTGTACTCTGTAACGTGTAGCGTCAACTCATCAGCGTGCTGACCACGTCGTCGTAGGATCAAGACAAAAAACTCTACCACATCGCCAGAAAAGTTAGCTTCACTATCGAGGCAGTATAAGTTCCATATACTGTTCGCATTACATTTACCAACACGTCGTTACGCTTTTTGCAAATTGGTCCTATCCGGACCAGCGCATACCAGTGTGGTATGTATTTTTTATATGTAGTGTATATTTTTTTATTCATTTATTGCAATAAAAACAAACTTTGTTCAAAAATTTATGTTTTGATGTGCGTGTACAACAGTTGTATATCGGGAGATCAAGTTTATTGTCCTGGGGACTCACCTCTTAACTGAGACGCATGCACCTTTCAAAATTCATGAGTCCTGAGGCCAAGACTGTAAAAATCCTAGTGAGAAACCTGCATACCAATATAAGTTCAAACAGACAGTATCATTTAATTGTCTCTAAATTTATAATAAATTTATTAATTAATCAAATCAATTAAATAGAAAGTTTATTGGTTATCTTTATTTCTAACTTTTTGTTTTTCAATTTATTGAAATTAAACTTGAAATTAAAATTTGTGATATTCACGAAGCATTAATTTTAATATGCGTTTGTAATGAGTGTTTCTACTATTTGAGAAGTATTTTTTTTTACCAAATATGTTTAACATGTAAATATTGAATTGGTGATGGCTTATTCATACCAGAGCTTGACCAAAAACTGATAATTCTTTGGAATCACAAAAAACTGCGATATAAAAAAATCGTTGACGGTTTTCATTGATTTCACAAAAATCGGTTATTTTTCGCCTCAAAAAATAGCCCCAAAAAATTAAAATTGTGTTTGAAGTGTCTGTCCTGATAGTTTATTGACATTTATGATACATCATAGGTTAAGACAAACAAAAGATAAAAGAAAATTAAGATTTTAACAGTTCTTCCAAATTCAGTGATTTTTACTCAAAACTCCTTAAATCCCCAACGGCCAAAGTGCAAACATGGCTCATTGTAGCATTTTTTAAAAGCTTTCATAAAATCATTACCCCCTGGTGGGGGGGACAGGGGATTATTGGCAGCCTCAAGGACTATAGAACGCGCCGAATTGTTCGTACATACGCAGTATTATTAAATACCAGCCATTATAGAAATGATAGAAAGAATTAATTTCCTTGTCTGCATCAGTTGTGAACAATACAGAAACTCACTTACGTTGATGTCGAGAACTGTACATTACTGGTAAAAACCGGAATGCTGGAATTCGAAATACTACTTGGATTCTTGTTGATACGTGTTTGTCTGCCCCCTGAACAGAGGCCTCGACTTTTAATAATATTATCCTACCAGCTTTCGGAATACCAGGGTCGGAATACTTCAGCAATATCCTGTCCACGTCTCCGAAAAAGAAGTCACTTACTGCTTTCAACAGACGATTGATGGGAGGTTCCACGCCATCTGCTTCCCAAGCAGCATGTCTTGAGATGTTCAATGCCAAGATTTTGGTATTCGTACGCTTTCGTGAGAATAAATTGTTGTCTACTCGCTGCCAGTATCTGAATACAGTAAAATTACTGTGTCGTTAGAACAATGGTTAATTCAGTCAGATGACTCGATATTATGTTTCTGTTTGTTGTTTTAAAAACTCCATACCGGCAAAAGAGATGTCTCATCTATCTATTTCTTGCGTCGTTATGTCTGATTGCAGGTTTAAGCCATTGGTAGGTGCACTAGTTATCGTGATCACTTTCTTACAACATCTCTTTTCTGTGCACAAAACTTCCTGAACGAAACTAGTGTTGAATGAAACATTCCAAAAAACAAATACATCTTCACACCATAAACCATTGCCAACAAACACTGGATTCGACAAACTGTTAGTCCATTAAGTTATCACAGCTTTTGAGGACTAGAAATGTTTCTAAGTTTTAAAGTTATTATGATATAGTGAAAAAGACCCTGCCCTTTGAAAGGAAAAGATTAAGTATTTTCAGACATCTTGGTCAACTCTTTCATGACATCCCGATACTGTTTCATTGGTCGATGATGAGAAAGAATTCAAGAGAACCAGCGTCATCAACATGTCCAAGATCTGTCGGAAATTTCAAGCAACTCCAGGTACAATGTTCATACCCGTCTCGATGACCGCCGTTCGTTCAAATCATAAGCACCACTCCAAGCGTCATATTGATGCTCCAGGACCCCGACATTCGCTCCTGACCCACCCTGAATGCATGACGTTATGTGGAGGTAGTTGGAGTCTGAGATACATATCCTTCAAACGAACTACCATAGGAGCCTGTAATATCTATCCTCACGAACAGATCGATACACACCGGAAGGGAACTCTCCCGGACGTATGAGGAACGCTGTTGTGCTTGACGCATAGTTATTCAGTTGCCGTTATCAATTCTGTCACAGCGAGGTAACAAGTCCAGTTTCTACTTCGAAATGACATACGACATGCTGATTTTGTTTTCGGCAAGATTTCTATATTCGGCCGATGAGTACAATACCAAAGATCTGCCTTAGTCATGAATTTCCTCCAAATACTGGACCCTTGCAAACAACGATGGGAAAACTGAAATTAAATATAAACACAATCAAACCAGAGTTCACGTGACCATTAAACTAGTATTAAAATACAGAATCTGAGATATATGCCTTTATGACTAGTTTTACACTGAGAACACATTGTTCAAAGATGGCGATCAATGGTAACGTAGAGGTCTAGTTTCGAAAGAAATGTTTTCCTAATTGTTTGTAGTAAGAAAACAATTCGGATTTGTATGAGGAGTTATGAAAACGTATTGACAACATTTGTATTGGTGTACTGGTATCAACATTATGGATGCGAGTTTTGCTGCTGATACTAGTTATCAAGAATGTTATTGACATTATTTCAGTAAGATACTGATCAGAGTATAATGTAAATTACTAGGTTTAATTATTTCTATATACATTTAACGTTACTATTGTCCACAAGATAAGGCGTATTCACATTTAAAAGGAGAATATAATCATATAAATCAATAATCACTCACGCTAGTATAACTCACATCAGAAAAACGTGTACAACGACGCATATCGTATAAGAGTTGGCTTGAATGATGTTCCCCGACATTGAAGACCGGTCCCGCAGGTGGCTCAATGGTAGAGTCCTCACTCTATCGGGAGGTCGTTCGTTCGAGCCCCGTGCTTCACACCCGGCCGCGTCAAACTTCAGACGTTAAAATAGGTAGTGATTGCTCCTTCGCCAAGAGCTCGGATTTAAAAGCAAGATCCACGGTGTCTTTCGAACGGAGGTCTCGTATGTTCTCGCAGCATGTGTGCACTGCTAAATCCATTGATGCTAAGCATAAGTCTAATTTGTTGCCCTTCACCGGCAATGAGTGAAATGTTTTTCTTGCAATTAAATCAATTAAGTCAATGTTCCCCGACATTGATTCGCTAAAAAGTGATAACTGTAGTTGCTTTCTTTTATGGAGTTAAAACGAGCAATCGCGTACCATGTAGACGTGCACCAACGATCAGGTCTCTGCTGGATCTTCGATAATACAAATTAATTATACGATATTAACGTTATTGATCATTTTAGACTTCCTCCGTCTACATTCGGGTTGTTTGAATTGTTCTAATTTTCTATAAAGATGACACGATAATAAGTCATATAAGAAACGGAAGCAAATTCAGAAGATTAGACCTAGAATAGTTGTTCGGTTGGATTAGTTGAGTCATGTCTCTTACATCGCCTAGCAATGTAACGTATGGACCATTATCTTGTCTTAAATCTGTTGGTGTAGACACGTGGCATTTAGAATTAGAAGAATTTTTAAAAATATAGGTATTTTTCTAAAAATAATTGTGCAGCCGAGTGTGAATTACCTTCACATCTCTTTCGTTGTAGTTGGCTTCCCTGACAGTCCTGCTGCTAAGGGCCCACACGTTGGGTTCACTACATTCCTGTGGTATTGGTATTGTATCCATGAACCCATGGAAGATTGCAGTGTGAAATTAGTCACGAGGTCCATTCACCGTCAAGTACGAGACCCTGTTAAATGAACACTTCCTGCTGATATGATTAGGTTCAATTCTATACAGACAACTGTCATTATGTCGACAGGTTCAGTTATACCGACATTTTTACTATTTACCGACAGCTTCAGTACACCGACATTTTTCACTTTTAC
>CAJDSM010003536.1:0-25150 GCA_903981925.1 Ostrea lurida
TGCCATACACTCGATTTTGTATATATGTTATGAGATTGATCACCATTCATTATCTTCACCTTCTCATAATGATCACTTGTCAAAGGTGTCATGAAGAAATAACGAGCCCCAAATATATCAAAACTTTCCCCACTAATCCGGAAAAAATATTCCTTCTGTTATTCCAGGCAAGGTTTTTTTTTTATTTGAATATTTGTCATTTTCATCATGAAATCTGAAAACTCAGTGCTGATTGGGTTGCAAGGGGGAAACTATTTTGTGTTATGCAAACTTTTCTCTATAAGATCGATGAATTTATTCATCTACCAATTCACTTAATCACCTTGTAGAGATTTCTAGCATAAACCAAGAACATTAGGCTTTTGAATTGAAATGTATCAGAATTTGTTGCAAATGTATTTCTTATTAGATTTTGTATATCGACTGGAATTATTTTTGATTATTTACAAGGAATTGTATTCGGTTGAATATCTCGAATACAGATTATTTCGAACACCTTGACCTGCTTAATATGCCGAATTCAAGTCGATCACCAGGATCTGCACAGCCATCGTATTTCAGAAAAATACAATGGGATGTTTTATAGATAAAGGAAACCAAAACATTTTTGTTTCTTGGAAATTATTGCTATTTATTAATTACTTTAGTTCATTAGTTAATGGGAAATAAAAAAGAGAAGACAACACGATTTATTAAGTATAAATCTTATACGGTACCAATTTTGATGCACCATATGCGCATTTCGACAAATTCCTTCTCTTCAGTGATGCTCATACCAAAATATTGGAAATCCGAAACATGAAATTAAAACTTCACAGAGCTGAACAATGTAGTAAGTATAACGCATGTAATATGCATCAGAATTCAAATGAATGTATACAAAAACAGGGAAATTCCTAAAACATAATCGGAAGGTAAGTTCGGAAATCTCGAACCCCTTTTAAATACATGTATATCGAAAATTTGTCAAAGATTGCAGATTTCGAGATAGAAATATTTGATTGTATTTTATGTTCCTCATTGACAATACATGTAAAGGCAAAGATAACGAACAGTGATCAATCTCATAAGTCCTAAATAGAATACAAAAACAAGAGTTGGGCAATCACGGACCCCTGGACACACCAGAGGTGGGATCAGGTGCTTAGGAAGAGTAAGCATCCCCTGTTGACCGGTCACATCCGCCGCGAGCCCATAGTATTGATAGGGCAAACGGAACAATCCGTAGTCAACTCAGTGTGTGAAAAACGGCTTAACAATGGCTATGAAACACATCAGACAGCATTTGACTCAATGGCAGGTCATATTGGTAAACTAAATTGTATGTTTCTCCACATTGCGTGCAGGATTCAACAACTCTGATGAAAAAAGTTTAGGTAATAAAGAAATTTATATGTAATGTTTGAAAGAAATGTCTTTCATTTTGTACAGTTAGAGTTTGGGAAAGATATAGACATTAAAACCAGCAAAGCAGACGAAGTATTTCTCCCAGAATCCAGCACACAGGAAATCACCCCCTCCATAGATGATGGTATCTACTTGGGAGGGCTCGGATCGCAGAACAAGATGATATCTGGGAAAAGTAAACTCAGGTAAAATAGTGTTTTATAAGTATGAAAGGTTATCAGAATGCAAAAATAATTCAACCTTTCCATCACCCTTTATATAAGATTTGACAGAATTTACAGTCAGAATGAAATTACTTACTTCATGCATTATAAACAAAATTTTAAGGTTAAGGGTTTCAAAACAATACCATTAGCAAAATTATGTCCATACACAAATTAACATTTAAAAGTGCAATTTGTTTTAATAGAGTTGTACAGAACTTCAAAATTCTGTATCAAGTTGATTTTCCTAGAATGCTTCCAGTGGGATCTTTTCCATTTTCTATTCTAGCTTTCATGCCAAAATGAGGATCTTTTTTTCTTTTACTTTTATCAGAAAAATAGTTTGAAGTGTCTTGATGCGTACACTGCAGGAAAATGACTGATATTATCAGTTAAATTAATTTCTCAACTGCTGACAAGGTCAGGACCCTGTAGTAAAATGATGTCAGTAATTCCGTTGTAACGTTACAAGACCGTCGACTTTAGGACCTCATAGAGCCATATGCTGCTGAAAATGGACAAATAGATAGAACGAAACTTATCGTGACCCCTCATCTGTATAAACTCTGAAATTATTATAGACAATGAATTTACTGTTCATTGCAAAGACATTAATCATCGTTATAAAACATCGGCCCACGCTTTCAGTTCGAATTTCCTTCTTTAGCATGAGGCAATATGCCCACATATACACAATATGCCAATGTATTGCACACATAAGTTTTCTTTGTTCCTGTAGAATCATTATTGCCAAGACATTTATCAATTTAATTAAAACATCGCTCACGCTACCAGTTCAAATTTCCTCATCGTGGACATCACAAAGGTTTCCTATGATATGCTCAAGTATGCAATATACCCACATATTACAAAAAAACCCATTCCCTAACATTTTACTTTTTGTTGTGTCAATAAATGATCATAAAATAACGACTCACATTAAGCTAATTATAATAACATGCACCATTTTGCTTATATTACATGTAGTTGAAACCATTAATGCAAAATTTAAGTTCATTCTCAGTATAAAGTTTGTTTCGTTTCTTTAAGGTATTTTCTTTTATGAAGAGTTGTGTTTGAATATTAATATTTACAGGTCTGTCGTTGGATGCATCTCAAATTTGGTTATAGAAAACAAGGAATTCCCTTTTTATATGGCGGAGGGTGGTAGGAACGTTCATCTAGGAAACTGCGAACACAATGTGAGTTTGGGAAAACCTATAATACAAACATTGCATAACATTTGCTTATTGCCAATGATAATTTTTCCACTGTAGAACAAAATATCGAAAATTTAACAGTTCAAATGAGTTATAAAATGTGTACAGTAAAAGCATGTATTTTTAGTTCTCCTTAATTTTTGATCCCCCATGTTTTACACATAGGCATGGTTTAAGTGCGTGCGATTTGACGACAAGAGTGAACCAGTAATCCTTGATAAAGGAAGAGATGCAAAATCTGTGTCTTTAGCCATTACTCGTGATTCTATGGGCAGAGTTCTCAACTATAAAACGAAAGTAAGCACTTTTGTTATTTTGAATTTTGGATTTCAGCGTGTATTGATGGACCACGGTATGTAACGAAACGGTATGTAACATCATCTCGTTGTTACCGTGGTCCATCAATGCATGGAATACATCAAGAGTAATGGAATTTTCATTTTCATTAAATGTTACATAATGTTGAAACATCAAAATTTCAGGTCACTGAATAATTAAACATGAAATGAAAAGGTTTTGAGCATGTGGGATTTTATTTTCATTTATAATAAGTCTTGGTTTCCTTTTGGTAATCGTCAGACCTTAGGGAACCAAGAGTGATCAACAGAATGGAAGGTTAAAACATAACAACTGTTGATTTGCATGGGTAGCAACTCTAAAAAAAAATCCATTTTTGGTCGATGATTTTTTTAAAGAGTGTCTACTTAATTAGATGAAAAGTATTCCTTTTTAAACAATAAACAAGCGGCAAGGATAACAAGTGCACAGACCGCAAAAATTGAAAAAATCTTATTGCAATGTATTACCAGAAAAAAATGACTTCATGTGGAAATTGTCTATTGTGCTTTATACTTGGCAGCACTGCACAACTTTGTTTGATATATCTATGAAAATGTTGGGTTCATTATAATTATGAGCTAGAGAATAAAACTCAGAGTCGTCAGTGGGTAGGGCCTGGGTTTTCAAGGAGCTAGAGAATAAAGCTCAGAGTCGTCAGTTGTTAGGGCCTGGGTTCTAGATGCCGAGAAGTTCAAGACTCAGCCATATGCTGGCCACAGTATTTTGGGACGCAATATAAGGCTTTTTACTCAACAAAAGTACAATAACTGGAGTGTATGTTAGTATGCAAATTTACTTGATCAACTGAGAACCGCCAAGGTGAACTCTCTTAGTCTATAAAGGTGTTTGCTGCAGCGGGACAATGCGAGAGTCCACACTTGCAAAGTTGCAATGGACATAGAGCGAAGCGGGTTTGAATTAATACCACATCCTGCCTATTCGCCTGACCTAGCTCCTAGCGACTTCTTTCTTTTCCCAAACCTGAAAAAGGATATCCGTGGGAGTCATTTCTGTCTAACAAAGAAGTCATGACGGCAGTTGAGGAGTCAGTCAACGGAAAGGACGCTGACTTTTTCTGCTCTGGGCTGATGGCATTTTATCACTGTTGTTTTAAGTGCATCACACTTGAAGGCAATTGCGATCGAGGTGGATCTCAACCGGAAATAAGTTAGGCTGGTTACTTATTGACTCGTTCTTGTAAAATACGCATATATGAAAATGAAGATGAAACTTTGCATGAAAAAATATTGACGCTATTATCTTCTTTAGCTGTGTATGCTGCATAATAATTGTCAAAATCACAACGCAGTGCAAATATCCATATCAAGGACGTCATATAATAAACAATTACGTCACAACAAACAGGCCTGTAGTTGTAACATAGAAAATGCCTTGATTTACAACGGCTTTTGTAAGGATGACGGTATATGATAAGTAGAACATCATATGTTGTTATACCCCTACTAAACAGTTCCTACAATATTCTTTACGAAAAAAAAACTGTTCGACCGAGCAGGCCGGGGGAACTGTTTTGAAAAAGACTGTTGCCCGCTGACATCATATGGCGCTAAAATGAGTTATCTTTTCTTCATTCGGCAAACCTCGGCTGATGCTGGTAACTGCCAGTTAGATGTAATCAGCCGAGGTGTGCCGAGTGATTTATTCCTGTCGTTTGGATGAAAAGAAATTGCCGATGGTCGTTTCGCCGTGGTGAATGAGGATGAAATCTAGCCGATGCTTTTAAGCAGGAACAGCAAAAACACAATAGAAATGTGGTGAAAACACCTGAAAATATTCTCGGTAAATATCTTTGGACTTGTCACTGTCTCTTTGGGATAAATCTTGCGAAGAATTGATAGACATAGGCTTAAATATTGAGGAAATTCTTCTGTTTTGTTGGGGTATAACAAAACAGTTGTTGACAGGAATCTCGGGAAACAGTCGACCTGTTGGACCGGAGTGCAAGCTGTTGCCCGCGGCCTACGGCCTTGGGCAACAACTTGCACTCCGGTCCAACATATCGACTGTTTCCCTCTACCCCAGTCAACAACTGTATACTAAAATCTATATCGCTTGGCATATCAGCTCGAGTGGCCCCGTATTAAGCCAAGGGCCGAAGAAATAAGATCAGAATTTTATATCATTTCAAAGTTTTATCAGAATGTTATATCATTGTGTAAAGATCTGACCTATTTGACATTCTTATCAGAAGCAGGGAAAGGATGACGTGCTTAAGCATTCTTCTCGTATTAAGCGTGCCGTCCTAATTTTCCTGGATTATTCGCACATTAAGCACGTCGCCCTTTTCCTGCTACCGTTGCGTATAGTGAACAGGAAGTCGTAGGATAGATAATCGTCATAGCTGATGTGAGGGTTACGAGTCATTCAGTACTAGTCCTTCGAATGAGACCGCAAAAACCGAGGTCCCGGGTCACAGGAGCCTCCTTGCTCAAAGACCGTAAGCGCCGGGCACAGGTCTAAATTTGCAGCCCTTTACCGGCAATGGTGACGTCTCCATTCTCAAGAGGGACGTAAAAATAATACGCAACCAAGCATCAGGTTGTTCTTATGGGACCTTAAATCTGAAATACTTTTTACCATAGCCATCGTTACCGTGAATCCCCGTAGTTTAATTAAATGGATAAATCGACAGCTCTACTTGGTGGTGTTTCGATAGGGGTGAAATAATCTTGTGGAGACATGCCCCGGACCTTCATTGCCACTGTGACTTAGTATGAGTAGTCCTTATCGAAGACTTGGTAACAAATAAAATCAGTTTGTATCCAAATGTTTTATTCTAATAATCACGAAGGATTACTTTGCTATGGAAGGGATCCAGTTTTGTCAATCATATGGCAAAAACTGTCCCATACGCTTTAAAGCAATATTTGAGTCTAAATCTGTGAAAGTAAACGTGTGCTATTATGATGGTTTTATATGTAACTTTAACCATAATCATTAGCAAGATTAGAAGTAAAAGATTTTATCAAAATAAAGATTTCGGTTCTTTTGAATATGTAGCTTTATGTATAAATAAACATTTGGACGGAAAGATAATGTAATTTTGCTTTAATCAGCGCCTAAAAGGGGGTATTGAAATACACTGTAGTAAATCACAAATTTACCACCAAACTTTCTGACACCAACACGATAGCTAATATTGCTTAAAAGGGGCGTGGACATAATTTAAACTGAAAACTGTAAAATTTTGATGTTTAGAATGTTTAACTGGGGTATTTCTAATGATCAGCAAATATCTGATTGTCCATTTCCCATCTACTAGAGAGATATTGAGCTCACTATTCTTTACTACATGTACGTATGTAAACAAGGCTCGTGTCTTTTTTCTGGTTTTTTTTTGGGGGGGAGGGGGTATTTTTTACATAAGTTAAATATACTAGATTTTTCAAATTTCAACAAAATCAAAACAATCCATTGTTTGTCACATTTCGTTTTGTTTCAAACATGATATTTTTAATCTATCTATATTAAACAAAACATGACACAAGCCTGACAACGAATTGTGAGTGTTGTATCTCAGGTTTAAATGACTTTAACGGGTTCCGTATATTTTGTTTTTCATGTATCAACCTTATAATAACTATCAAATATTGTAACCTTTTAAATTTTCAGCACTTTGATGTTGATATCCTGGTGGATGGTAAAGGAATTGAAATCGTGGACAACAAAGAGGAAGAGCGTTATCAGCTTCCTTCCTCTCTGACCACGCCAATCATTGGTTGGTCCTGTCCATCAACAACGAAGATGACAAGTACAGTATACAATTTATCTGAACTAAGAAACCAGCTTTGGTTTGAACTGAATGACACATGCAATGCTGTGTAATTCTGCGATGTTTTCTATAGTAGTTATTGAGGACGATTTTGTAAATACTGAGAATAGTTATTTAGAGCATCGAGTACTGAGAAATACTATGGGGACTGAGTATTGACAGTTACATGTACCTATTGTACCGTAGTTCTGAAACAAGTACTGATTGGGGCATCGAATGCAATTACTGTAGATTCCTTATCTTATCGCAATATTTTGGCGAACTATTAGAATTCTTTAATGTATACGTAAGGAAGACAAAATGTGTAAAAGTTTGTATACTTTGAAAACACGCGACGTGTCGAAATGTGTCGTTGATGTTGAGTCACGTGATCATGAATTCGCTGATGATATATTGGTTAATAACCTTTTAAGTACTTCAGCACTATGAAATTAACAGTGAGAAATAATCGCGGAATTACGCGATAATAATTATCCCACGAAGTTTTAGGAATCTACAGTATCTACTGGCAACTGTACATATGTCAGGGTTTTTTAAAACCAAAATTATATTGTAAGACATTTATAATTTGAGTATAATTACTATTTTTGTAATTAACTTTAGAAACTATAATTTTCATTAATTTTATCTTTCTAGAATAATCATAAGTCTCAACGGCAGCTCCATTGAAGTCGAGTACAGTACGGGGTGGTTTTCTAGTGCCGCCGACTTAGAATACACTGTCACTATTGGAGCTTCGGGTGATGGATCAGAAAGTTTTGTGGGTGGAGTAGCTCGCCTGATTATCGATGACAGGTATTTACATGATGTTTGTTTAAAATCCTATGTTTTTTCTTGGCATTTCACATCATAGATTACTATAGAACGCCAAATTAACATAAACTCAAATGCTTTAAGATATTCATTATTTTAAGATATCACGTATGAAATAATTGGGCATAATAATTCAATTGAGCGCATTTAGCTGCAGAACTGTAGCTCTCTGAAAAAATATTGGGACAGATCAGAGAGCTACAGATCCACCCCTTATAAAAACCTTCGATTTTCGGCGCACGGAAAGTTGCGCATGATTGAGGCTTTCTATCGTTGTAATCCTGCATCGACGAGCCATAAATCTAATATCCAAAAATTCCTTACATATCTCCCGAACGTGTATTTGTTCAAACATACCTTAAAATATTCACTAATGTCCTATACGACCTCAAAACTCACAGCTTAAATGAATTTCGTTTGTTGACGTAGCCATGTTAGGTATCCAGTCAATTCGTACCCCATTGGTATTAGCAATCAAAATATTCGATACAAACTGTGTATTCGGTCTTAATCTATTACAAAACACGAATATTAAATGGAAATTATATAATTTGTATTTTTTCTGCAGGTGAAATAAACCGCTAAGTATTGAAAATGCTATTTTAAAAAAACCTACTCTGGAGACTGAGTTTAGTTCGATTTCAGCTAAACTGGGGTGATTTTATCCATAATATTTCACTAAAATGTTTGTGGGTCTATTGGTTTACACAGTAGAAAATAAACCGGGGTTCGAATTGACCGGGTGCCTAACATGGCTATGTCAACAGACGAAATGACATGAAGCTGTGAAGTTTTTAGGTTGTAGGAGACTTTAATGAATATTTTAAGGTATGTTTGGACAAATACATGTTAGGAAGATATGTAAGGAATTTTTGGATATTAGATCTATGGCTCGTCGATGCAGGATTACAACGATAGAAGGCCTCAATCATGCGCAACTTTCCATGCGCCGAAAATCGAAGGTTTTTATAAGGGGTGGATCTGTAGCTCTCTGGTCTGTCCCAATATTTTTTCAGAGAGCTACAGTTCTGCAGCTAGAGCGCATTAAATCAATAATTTACTGGGATATCTCAAAATCAAATATTTATCTCATCAATTCAATTATTCTTCTCATCAATGGAATTTTATTTCAAGTTTCCTGGGATATAACCAAAGGTTAAATGCGAGGTTGTTAAGCGAGCGAAAGTTTGAATTCATTTTTTTCAGGTGGATTTTCATGCCATTACTTTATCAATTATGGTACACATATATCTACTTTCTTGTGAAACGTGGCTCCTGAACTTGACCTCGTTTAAATTATCTTGAATACCTCACGCATTACCAATTTTGACAACGGAGGACTTTAAAAAAAATCAAACGAATGAAATCCTTTACAACAAACCAAACTAGATACAATACAGATGAAAGATAATACAATGCAATTACAATTTAAATAAAAGATTATGCAAGTAAAAGATACATTTCAAGTGGAACATGGGAAATACAAATGAAATATTCAAAATAAATGAAAAACTATTTACAATACAAATTAAAAATTTACAACACAGATGACGGATTTTAAAGAAAAAATTGTGAATTAACTTTCTCAAAACTTAAAATTCAATACGATTATGAAATTCAAGTACTCAATGCTGCAGTCTTAGATTTGCATTTCCTAAAGATTATCACGTCAGTCATGTACGATTAACTATGAATATCATTTAGTCGCCAAGTCAATATGTAATACATGTATAGGATAACTCTCTCTCTCTCTCTCTCTCTCTCTCTCTACCACGAAGGTCGTTTGGTCTTGAGTGTTGCGAGTCTGAATTTTTAAGCAGACTATATCGTACAATAAAATTAGTATCGTATTTGATTTATATCCAACATGCGAACTTCAAATGACTGCCTGGCAATGGGTTTTTAAGAGATTTCTTAATCTGGATCTGAGATTTGAGGAACTGAGCTATCCATTTTGATGGTTGTTCCTCCTCGAAATCTGATCCTAGGATTCGTAGAACTTAGTAGTCTGCCCAAATTGTGTCTTCTCTGAAAACTGACTAGTCCATCCCCCCGGGGGCCTCAAACTACATTTTTTGGGTACAGACGTCCCGCTGGGATTTTCAAAATACCACCTATTCATATATTCAATATTTCAAAAAACCATACCCATTCATATATTTCCTTTGTAACTTCGGATCCAATCATATATTTCATACCAAAATTGTGACCTGTTTATGTTTAGTTGGTGCAAATGCAAGTAAAGGCAAACAACCGGGTTGTAGTAATGTCATAATATTTCATGATTACGAATCTTATTAGAAGATGAATTCCAACGGATAAACTTACCACTCATTTATGTAATGACAGGTCAAATTTTCTACCCATTGATAAAACGATTTGATGAAAATTGCACCCCATTGATATATTTAACTTGCCAAAAAGGTGACCCATACCAGCGGACCAAGATATTGGAAGAGACCCCTCCGGCCCTTCCCCATTCTGAAGATCCTGATAATTGTAGTCAACAGTCACGTGGGGAAAATCTGTTAAAATGTACTCTTAATTCTATTTCTTAATCTTCCAGGACAGACTGATAACCAATAACAAAAACATTGAACTACGCAAAAGTATTGTTTTAAAAATTAATCAATAAATATGTGCTCTTATTATGCATTGACCGTGACGTCACACTGGTGTCGATAATTTGTTGATTTCTCTCGTGTTTATATGTTGTTACGTAGGGAGACTCCACTTGACGATTACAGAAGCTCTCATCACCTGCAGAACTGCAGACGACCGTTAGTTGACGCTTTGGACACTGCGGATATGTCAGAAAAACCTGTCTGCTGAAGAGAGCTGTTGGATGTTTATTTACCGGTGTTTGTCAGGATGCAACATGAATATACGTCATAGAGGGTTGACATGCCAAGGTTATGACATGCTTTATGTGATAAAGTTGTCATTTTTCAAAATTGCGTGTTCCATCTTTAAAGATTGATGAAAATTATGTAACTGAAAAAAGGTCGTGTTTGCAAACTCATTTAGCACAAAATATTACTGTGAGTCTTAGAAATAGAAGTATTTATCACTGAGTACATCAAGCTATGGGTATTTGTGGATACATGCACTTATGTCCATGTTTAATCAAACTGATAACCATTTATCTTATTGTCAAAGTAAAATATATTGATTTCCTCACAAGTTTGTCATGAAAATAAGTACGGATTATAAAAAAAAAGTTTTACATTCAGTTTCTGTTTTATTTCTGAAGTTTTATCATGCACAATTTGAATCTATGTAACGGCACCTGTTAAACTGTGAAAATTGTATTGCTGTATCTTGGTGAAGTATCTTATTGTTGTGTTTGCAGCTGTAGTATTGTGTTCAGGTTCCCTCGAAATGTGTTTTAATTTAATAAAAGTGTCAAACTCCAACACTTTAACATTTTTGTGTAAATATTTCACAGAAATAAAATGTTTTGAAAATCTGAGTATGGGCTGTTTCAAGGTTTTGATTCCATTAGATGCACATGCTTGTTACATTACTATTGGACATGGTAAATTGTCTTTCCTCAAGAATATAAACCGTATCCAACCGGTGTTTTACGGATGAGTGCACATGTATCCTATGTATATACTATGCACCATCAGGGCCTCCCCTCCGCGTGGTATTTTACGGATGAGTGCACATTTATCCTGTGTATATACTATGCACCATCAGGGCCTCCCCTCCGCGTGGTATCTTCTTGAATTTTCTACGCCATCGTCCCTATTGTAGTGTGGCTTCAATGAAATATTTGGAGATTTTTCACAAGTTATGTATACAGAACAATCAATAATAGACCTTAAAAGTTTTGTCACCGCAAACTTGAAAGAAATAATCAATTTCAAAATCTCCCTGCTCAATATTTGTGTTTACAAGTTGGTTTTTGTGTATGTTTAAGTACATACAATGTATTTGCTTCTCCTTAATTTTGGTTTTCACTTTGACTGAAAGAATTGTTTCTTTGGAAATCTACAAATAATCAAAAAGTAAAGATTGGTTGTATGGTGTTTAACGTCCCTCATATGGAGACGTTACCATTGCCGGTGAAGAGCTGTAAAATTTACGCCAGTGGATCTTCATCGTGCCACACATGCTGTGACACGGGACCTCGGTTTTTGTTATCTCACCTGAAGGACTGTCCCATTTAATCGCCTCTTAACGACATGCAAAGAGTACTAGGAATATAACGTGGAATTAACAGTACCATAAATCCAATATATACAAAGCCAAAAATAGAGCAAATGCAGACCCTGGAATTAGGTGCCTGGGAGGAGTAAGCATCCTCTGTCGACCGGTCACATCCGCTGTGAGCACATTGTCTTGATCAGGTAACCGGAATAAACCGTAGACGAAATCGGTGTATGAAAAACGGCTTAATAATTGCTATGAAACACAGACAGCGTTTGATCCAATGGCAGGCCATACCGGCAAACTAAATCGTTATAAAGACCATAGAATTTGCTAAATGCTGTATTTAAACGTGACTGTTGAAACTCCTGCCAACAACTTCTTTGTAAGAAGCCTGCCTCTATTCAGAAACTGAGCATAGCAAACAAGCTCTTGTGTATCGAATATGATCAGAGACATGTACACTATATGCAGTTGCTACATAAATATGGGAAGTTGACGATGGAGAAGCTGAAATTGTCCCGTTTGTCATAAAGTTGATTTGTTAGTTTGCCGTTAATGTCTATGTTCAATGAAATATCCAAGTATGAAGCAGACATGGAAGACTGTGGTGTATTTTCAAAAAAGAACTACAAAGATATTGTCAATGAGGAACTCCAACATTGCTTTAATATCAACTTCAGAATACTTGTGTGTAGAATCAGTGGAATATCTAAACTTGGTGTGAAACACATCAGACAACGTTCGATCAAACTAAAGATTGTGTTTGGAAATTGGATCATTATTATAACGACCATAGGATTTGCAAAGTACTGACTTTGATCGAAATCGATAAGACCCCTGTAACATCAACATATTTGTCAGAAGCCTGTATTGTTTTGAAAATTGACCATACACAGAACATACTCTTGCGTATCTTTTTTTTCATTTTTTTTTACTTTCATTAAAAATTACAGTCGTTTTATTATTCGCCATAAGATTAACTGTAATCTAGTGTGATATAATGAAAAGGTGAAGATATTGATCAAAGATCAATAAATATCACAAAATAAAGAATAGTGCAAACACGGAACCCTGGCCATATCAGAAGTGAGATCAGGCGCTTAGAAGGATTAAGCTTCCTCTGTCGATCGGCAACACCCGCCGGGAGACTCGTACCTCGATCTGGTATACGGAATAATTTAAAGTCAAAACCAATATGTAGACAATGGCTTTAATTGGTATGAACAATTGCAGTCGGTTGAGATTCCTAATTGTCGCATTGATTTATCCTATTTGCCTCAGATATGCACTACCCAATCCCCATCAGAGTTGGCGGGATTTCGACACTGTGCACATTAAGAAATCTGTCTGCCATTCTTAAAATTCTACATTTCATCTAGGATCAATAATCTCCCCCCTTAGCTATAAGCCTTTTTTGGACAAGTAAGATTTCATTTGAATTTCTTCAGCAAATGACCACATGTCCTTGTTTCGTATTTGCGTCTACCTATATTTTAGGAATCGTGTTAACACTTACATATTGCATATCAACACTCGGCTACACTTGACTATGGATCTTAAAATTAGTTTACATATCACATATGTAATAACTCAAATATGGGTTATATCCATTTTAAAAGAGCTTTCATCGGGCCTATAGTGGGAAACTATTCCTTGTAATCTTAACCAGCATTTCACCAGGTGAAGTTGAGTTCGGTTAAAGTTTATGGATGGAATTATTTCACCCTGTGCATTCAGAATTTCTTGTCTTTCCGCTTTGCATCATACCACCTAGAGTCATGATCGATAACCCAAACTGAAATCCCCTACCAATGGTCATGAAGGTTGAAATGATCCCCATCTGGTTCCATGGTTTTCCTTATTATAATGATGAATCGGTGTTTATTGATACATCCCGAAGGCCTCCTGTTTCCCCAACATACTGGTTCCAGCAAAAATCTTACAACTACAAGTAATGAGATATAAGCAGTAAAGTTAACTTTTTTCTTACTAACTACGACCTGTGACAGGACTGCTGAAGTGCTGGAGCTATATTTTCATAAAATCATTACAGGTTTTGAAATCATTACATGTTTTAAAATTAGTACAGGTTTTGAAGCTTCCATTCGGCAATGGCTTCTCCAGTGTAGTCCTCAACAGTAAACACCATGTCATATAAGTTCCTGGGTCAACTAAAGGTAGCCATGGATAGCTATGTAAAGACTTGAGTAATTCGTTGATTTTTGTGTAGAATGGGCAAACGCTTTTAAAAATACTTTTCAGGTTCTTAAGGACAGAATCGTAAGTGGGAACAAATGAAACCCGACCGCTCTGTCTGTCTCTTTCCGTATTGCAAAAGGGTTTGTTTGTTTTGTCTATCATCACTGTGTTATACAGCCTATGTTACTCAGATGAGTCTCCACCAAAAACTGGTTTTACTCTTGGTGAAGTGTCGACATAGGACAAATGCAGCTGATTCTTTTGGCTAAATCTTTTGGCATACCTTTGAATGTGTGGGGTGGATGACATTTTGTAAGTAGCAAGTATAAATGAGAATCAGTGGGCTTATTGCTAAATCGGAACTCTATCTGGGTTTCAGTTATCGTGGCTGTGGTATACAAGAGTGTTTATTTCCACTGTGAATTTGACAGAGTGGTGGAATGGGTTGGCATGCAGTCACGATATCATTTAGGCAATCTCTGCTATATGGATGAACTTTTTGTCAAATTTCATCGATGAAACGCAATAAGCTTAGAGGCCTACACGGCAATTGCATGAGCGTATTTTGTTTCAGTTTTACCATGAATAGTTTGGCATATGAGGATTTCATATTGGTTGCCGCAAGTTCGAAAGTACATGTAGCAATCACCACTGAACATGAAATTGTTGAAGTTTAGCATATTCCAGGAGATGGGTGAGCGAATCTGTGCAATGGACAGTTCCACTATACATGGTCGCGAGAATGGTATGTCCTGAGAAGTAGACATTTGTTTAAGTACTTGTAGTCCGTGTTGTTTTTCAGATAACATGTACATGTGGAAGAAAATTTAAAGTGATGAATTCTGATACATGTATTTTCTCCATGGATTGACACCTACTACGAGATGACCTGACATTCCTTCTTGGGCAGTGGATGAAATTGTCCAGGTCAAACGTTAGTTGAACAAAGTGTCCCGAATGCGCTATCAACTACATGTATTTCGCTGATACCATACACTGTATAAAGCGTCTTGGTGAGCACTCACTGGAGTCGGATTCAAGTTTTGGAAAAACTGCTCATCTGAAAGTTGTCTATGGGCTTCTGTGAAGGATGCCTCTTTGCTATAGACCTTTCTGTTTATCTTTACAATGATTTGACATTCCGGTTTTAGGACCTGTAAGACGGATCTCTCTTCTATACTTATCGCTAACCTTTTCTGACTTCTGTTTCCACGGCATCAATACAAGACTCTTAAGGCTCTAGTTTTACCTGGTGTTGTTCCCAGGCATTCCTAGGTCGAAAAAGCTATGGTTTTTCTAAGTGGTTTAGGAAATCCTAGGAGAAAATATTATCAAAGTCTTCATGGTAGAAAACGTTGATGACCATAGATTAGAGGACATGAAAGTTTAAGTTAGCCATCATAACTCTTGGTGGAAATATCTGCTATGACATCGTATTATTTAATACGCCAGAACTTGTTCAGCGTATGGTCAGTTTTTGAATCGACAAAGGTTTCTCACAAACAAGTTGTTGCAGGGATTTCAACAGTCAGCATTTCGCAAATTCTATAGTCGTTATAACGATCTAGTTTGCCCATACAACCTGCCATTGAGTCAAATGCTGTACTTGTTTGACGAATTTCATAGTAATTGTTAAGCCGTTCTTTATACACCGATTTCTAATACAGATTACTCCCTTCACCTGATATACACAATGGGATCAGGGCGAGTGTGACCAGTCAACAGAGGATGTTTACTCCTCCGAAGCACCCGATCCCACCTCTGATGTATCTACATGTAGGTGGTCCGTATTCCTAGCTCTTTGTATTCTGTTGGGACGTACGAAATTAACCACTATTCGTTATTTCCACTTTTTCATTAATCATGATCCACTTGTATGATAACCATCCGATTGCCAAATCATTGCGTCCCTGGGCGTATGTATTGTAAAAGGTAGCGAAAGTCGTGATATCAGCTGGTGTCGCTAAGTTCCCACTTGTCTACATGATCTCTGCTTTAACTCCTGCCCGTACGTTCCCGAAAGTAAAAGTGGGTTAAGGGTCGGACGAATCTCAGAATACGGTCTTGAGCTTCACACATTCTAATGGGTCAAAATTTGAGGTACTTCATCTACAACCTGTTGACGTTTCAAATTCTCGAATAAGGCAAAAGACAACAAAAGATTAAGGTATGTCACTTGAATAACGTGTTGAGATCTTTTATCACTACAGCGTTTCAGTAAGTGTATTATATCATTAACAAATCAATAGATGTACATGAAACTCTTGTACCTGATCCTAAACTAATGTTTAAATATACTATATATTGTGTGTGTAAAAAAAACCCCAAAAACATGCCTTCTGGGGCCCTTGATTGATTAAAAAAGAATCTTGTATCTTGATATGTGTGTTTTCGCTATCTTTAGACATGAATTAAGAAAGAAGCATTTCTTTTTGTCAATTTGAAAAAAGACGAAACTATTCTCTCAAAAGATAGATGGAACATGTCTCCCGTACTTTTTGTGGTTTGAGTTGTCTATCCCTTGATAGTACTGTCATGTTTGCCATCCAGTTATTGACTAATTCTGTGGCTTCTATCCATGTAGTACAGCATTATTATATCACGTTTTCTTCACAACACACATATTTTTTTTTTGTTTCATTAAAACATTGCACACTTTTCACACGTACTAGTAGGGTATACTAAGAGCATTATTTTCAACAGAAAGTCAATACCATACACAATAATATTGCCGTTTTTATACGGAATCTTGCTTTAGATTTCTTATTGACGTATAGACAGTCGTAAAAACCCAAATAACATCTAATATTAAAGGTAAATTTTTGTATTGTTCGATGCAGACTGAAAGTCATTTTGTCTCTTTCTTGTCTGATTTTGTCACAAGGTTTCTGATTGAAATCGTATTCATTTTGACAATTATCACTTCATGTGGTGCGCGTGACAGCTTATGATTATCACTTCCTACGTTCATTCAGTAAGTGTTAAATTTTCTTAAATGTTACTGTGTCGTTACCTATACTGATATCTTGAAACACTCATTAGTCATTGCGTTCTTGCTTTATACAATCAGCTTGAAATCGGGGTACGTAAACCCAAGAAGGAACTTTAAAATGAATTTACCGAATTCATTTCAGACTCCTTAAAGAAAACTGTAGATATTGTAATTAGCTTATAAGTACGTGCATGATAATTTTTATGTATAGTGAAAAATAATGCCAATTTAATATTTTCTATGTTTTATTTCCCCTATTGAAAAGATGTTGGGATGTATACGAAGAGTTATCGTTCTTTGTCAACAGGTCGTATGATGCATCGAATGTCAATTTTTCAAATAACAATAAAAATCATTAGGTTAGAACACGTGGTTTAATCATTGCTACATGTAAAGGCAAAGATAACGAACAGTGATCAATCTCGTAAGTCCTAAATAGAATACAAAAACAAGAGCTGGGCAATCGCGGACCCCTGGACAAACCAGAGGTGGGATCAGGTGCCTAGGAGGAGTAAGCATCCCCTGTTGACCGGTCACACCCGCCGTGAGCCCATAGTCTTGATCAGGTAAACGGAACAGTCCGTAGTCAAATCAGTGTGTGAAAAACGGCTTAACAATGGCTATGAAACACATCAGACAGCATTTGACTCAATGATAGGTCATGATATAATCTCATACGAGTCTCGGGAGGTAATATTTTATGAATGAAAGTATAATACATAGATTACAGAAAAAAAAACCTTGCTGCATAATTTAGAAACTGGGTTGAAAATTTTAAGGGGCATAGACACGTTTTGAACTTAAATGTTAAAATTTTAGATTTCCATTTTTAATGTTTACTATGTCCACTTAAACGTATTTCTAATGGCCAGCAAAAATTTGAACGTCATTTGTTGAGTTACAAGTGAGATACAGAACTTTCAAAATCTTCGCAAAGTAAACAAATTAAAGCCCGGCGTGCCATGTTTTTGTTACCTATATTGAATATGCTAGTATACGTTCCGTTTAAAGCATTTATTTTCAAATTACAAGTTTATTCTGAATATAATTAAACAGTTTCTAGTGTTTCTCACATCACATTTCGTTTTAAACATGGTTTTTCCGTGAAACAACCTTTACGCAAGCTTAAACAAGGCACGAGCTTTGTTTACATAATAACGACTTGTTAGTGTTGTATCTCTCTTCTAACTCAACTTTTTGCTGACCATTTGAAATAACTTGGTTAAGCATTTTAAACATTAAAAATGCAAATATAAAATTCAGCTAAAAACGTGTCCATGTCCCTTTAATTACATGGACACGTTTGGAGCAAAATTTTGTATTTGCACTTTATTATGTTTAAAATGCTTAACAAGTTCTTTCTAATAATCAGATTTCGGGGTACAAATTTACCGAAAGTTATTTCAGACTCCTTAAAGAAAACTTTCATCAAATACTGATAGTGTGGATTGATTTGTATATTGTTTTACGTCCCACTTGAGGATATTTCACTCATGAATATAGAAACGTCGCCATTGCCGGTAAAGGTCCTGGGCCTTTAGCAGGGAGGGATCTTTATCATTAATTTTAAAAATTCACTATCAACAGACCATATTTTTACAAACCAAATATACAGAGCAGTGTTTAATTGATCAAATAATAAGATAATTAGAGGATATTCAATGTTTTGTAGTTGGATATGAAATTTATTTCAGGGGATGCTTACTCCTCCTAGGCACCTGATCCCACCTCTGGTGTGTCCAGGGGTCCGTGATTGCCCAACTCTTGTTTTTGTATTATATTTAGGACTTACGAGATTGATCACTGTTCGTTATCTTTCCCTTTACATTTCACGAGTGAGGCGGGATTACGAGCGCGAAGCACGATTGAAAATAATTTAAACATCCAGTCATTCAAGTGAAATAAATTTCATATCCAACTAAAAAAATTGAATTTTCTGTTTATCACACTTCCTTTGGTTTTAGAACATGCATGCTGATCTCAAATCTCAAAGGACGCAAAGCTATACAAAACGTAACGTCACAATCAGTAACATGACTTCAAAATCAGGTGTTATTTTCACTAGTTATTTTCATAAGTGAAAATAACATGTGGTCAGTGAAGATAATATTTTTATTCAATGGATAAAACACAGTATTTCACTGTTGAAAATGTAATAAATGGTTTTTTTTTATTCTTAGCTTGTGACTAGGAATTAAGTTTCATGCAAAGTTAGAGCCATTCCAGGGATTTACATGGTTCTTTTTACTACCGGTAAAAGGTATACCGTTCCCCTAGTCAGTGACAAAACATGGATATTTCGCCTTCCACACGTAAAAGTGTCCCTTAAAATTGTAGACTACACAAGAGTATTGTCGTTAGCTGATAGGTCTACACGTGATTATTTTGAAGTGTTTGTACGTAAAACTGAATTTTTAGTACCAGAGTTATCCTTCTTTATTAACAGTTCGTACATACACTGTATACTATATTGTAAAATCCAAATTTGTTATACGTTGTTTCATCATTGGTAAGTAAATTTCAAACAAAGGATATATAATGTAAGTATAGAAAAAAGTTTTTTTCTAGATCCATGGGCTACATCGCTCACCTGAACACTTTGCTTCATAGAAAAGAGCAGAAGTTTGTTATGTACAATGTGCTAATTTTCATGGTATGGCCTAAAGTACTCCAACAAGTTAGAGCCTCGGTTAACGTACCTTATATACCTCGGACTCTAACATCCGAACCCCATTTTTAACAAGCTAGTTCCGACTGAATTTTAGTCAGAACATATTTTATATATTATACTTAATCCACCCACTTGTTCTTGTTCTTCTTTCAACTACAGTCCAGCTGGACATGTCATTACAGGTGATGTAAATATAGTTGAAAATGAGATCTAAGATCACTTATTTCAAAAGGTCCCAAATTCAGAGAACCTCGGTCATTAATTGGCGACAGAACTTCATCTCCATTGTGAATCTGTCGAAGATTATGCCAGACGATGGGTCAAATATGAAAAAGAAGAACTTGATACCTATTCAGAATGGATTAAAAGTATAAGAAGATTATTGAAATCCCGTATTAGACATATACGTACCAAAGTCCGTACCATCTATCCTTCTATGTTTAGTAAACCGGAAGTGATCAATGAATTAGATAGGTTGCATGAGGAATATGTTCTGGTTCCAGCGACAAAGCTTAAACAATATTGTTTTTGTCTGTAAGGCTCATTACTACAACTGCATTTTAAACGAACTTGGTATTAACTCCACATTTGGTAATCGTACTTACACTCCTACTGCCCTTTCAAAAGACGAAATTCTTCAAAATCATGCTTCAGTTTTAAACACATTAATATCCCAGTCAATGGGACGGAAGAATATGAACTACCGTACCTATACTGGATTCCCAAACTTCTAAAACCGATATATTGCTGGATCTAGTAAATGTTCACCAAGCCCCTGTCTTTACTCCTCACGAAAATATTGACAGCTGTCAAGGAGCAACTTCAGAAGTATTGTGAAACTGCATATGCCAGAGTGGTGTAAATCAAATGTGGATTCTAAAAAACTCTAAAGAACTTCTAGTGAATTTGAAATCCCAGGACCTTTCACATATCACCAACATCAAAACATATGACTTTTAAACACTTTACACGGCCATCCCGCACGATAAATTAAAGACAAGGCTTTGTAACATTATAGACAGTTGCTTCTTTAACAAAATGGAAAAAGGAAATATTCTTATCTAGTGATCAGCCATTCAAAAAATTATTTTGTTAAACTCCACTCCGGTTCTACACACAAGTACTCTGAAGTTGATATTAAAGCAATGCTGGAGTTCCTCATTGACAATATCTTTGTAGTTTTTGGCAATCAGGTCTCCAACAGTCTGTTGGAATTCCAATGGGCCCTAATTGTGTTCCTCTATTAGCTGACCTATTTTTATATTCTTATGAGGCAGAATTCATTCAAAAGCTTCTACATGAAAAGAAGAAATCTCTAGCGGTGGCCTTTAATTCAACATTTCGATATATTGACGATGTTTTATCTATCAATAATAATGATTTCCATTATATGTCGATTCAATATCCAACGAACTAGAAATAAAGGACACCACAGAGTCTTCCATGTCTGCTTCGTACTTGGATATTTTATTGAACATTGACATTAACGGCAAACTAACTACTCAACTTTATGACAAACGGGACGATTTCAGCTTCTCCATCGTCAACTTCCCATATATATGTAGCAATAGTCCATCATCACTGCATATCGTGTGTATGTGTCTCATACTTATTCGATACGCAAGAGCTTGTTCTGCGTATGATCAGTTTTTGAATCGAGGCAAGCTACTTACAGACAGTTGTTGTTTGCAGGGGTTTCAACAGTCACGTTTAAAGGCAGCATTTCGTAAATTCTATGGTCGTTATAACAATTTAGTTAACTAATATGACCTATCACTGAGTCAAATGCTGTCTGATGTGATTCATGCCATTGTAAGCCATCACACACTGATTTGACTACGGACTACCGAGGTCCCGTGTCGCTGTCGCAGCAGATGTGGCACGAAAAAGATCCATCCCTGCTCATATGCCCTGAGTGCCGAGCATATGCCAAAATTTTGCAGCCCTTCACCGGTAATGGTGACGTCTCCATATGAGTGAAATATTCTCGGGTGGGACGTAAAACAAGAAATAATCAATCAATCAGCTATTGAAAATGACCATACTATTAACGGTACACACATGTATATTGTATTGTTCGATAGCAGGATAAAATAAAGAGACTGAAGGTCAATGATATGATGTGAAGTTTTTTCTTTCTTGTTTATTTTTTCTTTTCTTTTTTTTTCTTTTGTACGGTAATATAGGTTTATGTCTGAAATTTATTCATTTTTGCAACTATCGCTTCATGTGATGTGCGCAAGACTTAAAATTATCACTTCCTACGTTCATTCAATAAGTGTTAATTTTTCTTAAATGTTACTGTGCCGTTTCCTTTGATCGTTTCTTGCCCTCTCAGCTGTCGGTTTACATGAACTGAGTAAAAACTTCAAACCGCATTTACAGAAAGTCATTTCAGAATCCTTAAAGAAAACTTTTTCATCAAACAGTGGTCTTGCAATGAGTTTGTGAATACGTGATTATTATTGTTTGATTGTATATTGTTTTACGTCCCTCTTGAGAAAATTTCACTGATATATAGACGTCACCATTGCCGGTGAAGGGCTGCAAATTTAGGCCTGTGTTCGGCACTTATAAATGGCCCTTGAGCAAGGAGAGATCATTTGCTGTTATACAGGAACTCGGATTTTGCGGCCTCATTTAGTCGCCTCTTACGACAAGCAAGGGGTACTGAGGACCTATTCTAACCGGGTCCCCACGGGGTTACTAATGCTGATGGGGTCTTTGTCGTCCTGGGTACGAGTACGCCATTTATGTACCAGGGTACTTTATTTTATTAGAATGATACCCTGGGTACTATAAATATTATAATCGTACCCTGGGTAAAGCGCGAAAACAACAAGCATTCTGAGAGTATTGCATAGCAATACATAGTCCCCTACCGGTTACACAAATTATTGGACCGCAACAATATTCTAATGGAGTAGGCTATATCATATACTTATGGTAAAAGTAGGATAGACAAGGGCATAACTTAGTGAAAAATGAATAAGATCAAATCCAAATCGATCTTTGATCTGTGACTTGGTATGGCAAGGAATTACCAATTATCAAATGAATATCTGCAAGCAGTGAGAAAAAAAGTGCGGACAACTGAAAATTTATGAAATTTTTTAAGTCCAAGGCGCATAACTCAGTAATAAATGAATGGATCGAAACCAAACTTAAACTGATCTGTAACTTGGTATGGCAAAGGAATGTACCAAATATCAAAAAATATCTGCAAACAGGTGAAAAAAAAGTGAGGAAAACTGAATAAATTATGAATTTTTTAAGTCCAAGGGCCATAACTCATGAAAAATGAATGGATCAAAACCGAACTCTACTGATCTTAACTTGGTATGACAAAGCAATGTGCTATATATCAAATGAATATCTGCCAGCAGTAAGAAAAAAAGTCTGGAAAACCAACGGGACAGAATGGGGACAGATAGACATGAAGACAGACAGACACAAAAGAAGAAAGCTATAAGTCCCCTCCGGTTACAAACCGGTAGCGGGACTAATAATCGTACTCGGAATTTTCCGATGAGACTTGGCAAGATTTACCTGATGCACGTGTGCTCCGATAAGTGTAGGAGGAAAGTACATACAGCATGTAAGCACAACAACAAATATGGTAAGCGATTGGCGCGCAAATTAACATTGTATGACCACCAAACGAGATTTGTATAAGGGTACTATTATAATTTAATCGTACCCAGGGTACAGTTAACCAAACGATTTAATTACCCAGGGTACATTTAAACATTCAAATAGTATCCTGGGTACCTAGATATAGTAACCAGGACGACAACGACCCCCTTCACCATTACTAATGTGATAAAATAAAGGCATCTAATCATATTTATGTGCTTTATGCATAACACTTTATTTCCCTTGTTTCATTTGTACGTAAAACTGTATAAAAAAAACAACAACATTGAAATGTATGCGAAAGGATGAAGACAACAAACAGTAATCAATCACATAAGTCCCAAACAAAATACAAGATTTGGGCAAACATTGACCCCTGGATATACTAGAGGTGGGTTCAGGTACCTAGGAGGATAGAAAGAATAATCTTACTGTGACCAGGCTACGCTCAGTTCACAGTAAGAATTCCACCCCTATACTCGTAATGTAGCAGCCGCGAAGCGGATCTGCTTCGCGTCGAATTTGACTTTATTTGAGAACTTCTGCGCGAAAAAACTGCATAATTTTGCACTACAAACTTTTCTGAATATGCACATGCCGTTTAATCTACGTAATATCCATTAAATAGTTTGCATTTTAAGACAATTTATGGAGTGTACTATATATCCTCGTTTAAATTTGACAGCCATTTTATTCGGAATTCACACTTGGAACATTTCGCGGTTTTTCATGCAAAATGGCGGCGAACATGATCGTTTTCAAATAGGCATGATAGACTTTTCTTGAATACTTTAGATGAAGACAAATATAGAGCCACGGCGTGATATAAATTAAAGATGACAGGTTTTTACAATAAATGTTCTTCATTTATTCAGTCTTTCAATCCGTTTATTAAAAAAAATAATTTTGCTACGAAGCAAGTATAGGGGTGGAATTCTATCGTTAAACCCGGGTCCGGAGGACAACTATCATTTTAACGATAGAACATTCTTCTACTAGGAGGAGTAAGCATCTCCTGTCGAACGGTCACACCTTCCGCGAGCCAATTGTCTTGATCAGGTAAACGAGGCAATCTGTAGTCAAAATCATTGCATGAATAATAGTTGCAATAATGTAGCCCTCTCCTTTTTTCCCCTTTAAATTTGGGGAAAAGGGCTACAACTCCATAGGATCTCCATAATGGTGTAGATGCGGGAGTGATTCACTACCACAACAATTTCGATTATTTTAATCATGTGCTGGGCTTTACGTAAACAAAAAAATGCAACATATATTTCTTAGTCTATAAATAAATGTCTAACCTGCAACTTACGATTTTTGAAGCTTTATCCGAATATTTTAAACAATTTTCATCTACTGCAATTTATCAATTCGTATTTGGGCACCATGTTTGATGTTTGAAACTGGACTTCCTGTTGCCATATGCCCATATAAGGTAGTGTTTAGTACGAAAGACAACGATTTCGTCGGTATATCAAGTTTAAAAAATACTAGGATAGTGTAATCTTTTTTCTGCCACCATATACTTTTCTTTGTCGGAATGGTTCGAGTTCCATGTTGAACTACATTTTCCCCACTTGATTGTCATTTGGTTTTTGATTAGATCTACTTCCGAGATCTCGCTATAACGAGCATGGTGGAGCAGACGAGCATGTTACACATGATGTTTATAGGGGAAAAAACCTTAATTAGACATGCTCTAGCAAAACGTAGGTACCC
>CAJDSM010003542.1:0-22767 GCA_903981925.1 Ostrea lurida
ATGTCTGGGGTCTCATTGAGCGATAAAAATCCTAAGTGTCGATAGGACATCGAGCTCGCTGGGGATTGCGAACATTCAGGGAGGACAGGGCCTTGTGTTTCGTAAATTGTTCGTATAACGGGAGGTGGCCATATTCTTTTGAAGTTTTTTTTTTTAAAAATAGCAGACAGAGTTCCCCTAAAAGTAGTCCCGACTTATCGAGTCACGTGCTCATGTGAGATAGGCGGATCTCACGAGGCTTTCTCACATGGGAGAAACCTATCTCACATGGGTAGTAATGGGAGAAATAAGCATCTAATTTGGTTTAGTTAAGATCACCGACTACTCATTTTTCATAATAGAACCGAATTTTTGTCATTTTGAAATTTTAGATAACCTGTGTCTCAGAGTGGGGGATTTGTCCCGCCTTGTGCGCCCAGATTCTTTGGAATTCTTCAGAAAGAGGAATTATGAAAATTATACATCCTATGGGCAACCTTGTACTAATTAGTCATGGCTAAAGATTACTATTTTCTAATACAAAAATGTCTTCCTGATTTGAAGATTATTTTTTGAAATTCCAATATTGTTTTTAATACTAAAAGCATAGCAATACGCCGGTTTCGAGATACGTCTCACGGTCTGAGTTATTTCCCCTTGGAAAATACTTATACATAATACGCGAAACACTTTGTTTACATGCAGAAGTGGGACAAATATTCATCAATACATAAGTGAGTGTACTCAGTTTCTTGCGCAGTCTCATCCCTGAATGTGAGATACACAAAGTGATATAAGTATTTAGGGAGTAAGTAATTACATGGAATTCCTATTTAATACATCGCACTACTTTGTTGGTCGTAAGTATCGTGTCCAGAATATTATTGCAAATATGGCATTGTTTTTGTTTCCACAATTGTGAAACATTTCTTTCACTAGTTCTCTTTTTTTTCTACATATACATATTTATACAAAGAAGCCACTTCTATTACATTTCATCATCTTCCTCACTGACTGTAGGTCCACTCTGTCCCACCTTGGCATTCTAAGTTCCACTAATGCACCTCTTACACAAAACAGCTTGTATCTCGAAACCAGCGTATTAGTTTAAGCAGAAGACAACACAAAACAATTCACAATACTGTTGATTTCAATTATTGTATGTAGATTCAAATATTCTTTCATACCATCGATGTTCAACTAATTCTTTTTTATTTGAATAGTTGAGAAAAAAATGTGCATACTGTAGTTTACAAATTTTAGTTTCTTGCCATATCTAAAACTGCCAGAATTTTTAAGCACTTCTCGTTACCTAAGTTCCATTAGGACAAATTGTTTTCATCTGCAGATTTACAAGTATCAAAACTACACATCCTCTTTCTGCAGACACAGTGGACATAACATTTTTTAATAAAAGCTTGGTATAAAGTTCATCAAAAGCAGAGTTAAATGATATATGAGACATATTTTCCATCAAATCCCTAATTTGTATTTCCTCTAAAGGATCAAAAAATGTTGTATAGTCAAACCTCGTAATCCCAAACTCAATGGAACTGAGAAAAAACATCGAGATACCTGTGGATGCCAGATATCCTGAGTAAAAGTTCAATCTACTTTATGTCAGGAGACTGAAATTAAAATCTTCACTTTTCTGTGCAAGTGGTTCCCGAGAAGAATTTTAAAAAAGATTTTCCCAATTATACTGCCATGTAAAACTTTAATTCCCTATTGTTGCAGCACCCTAAACCCTGGGGACCATGAGTTGAACAAACTTGAATCTACTCTATGTCGGGAAACTTTCATGCAAATTTCAGCTTTTCTGGCCCAGTGGTTCTTTAATAAGATGATTTCTAAATGACCTCACTCTATTTTACATTTTTAAGATTTATAATAATTGGACACAGGTAAAATTTGTGGGCGTTAACTTTAAATTAGGTCTTTAAGAGCATGCATGTCCACGAAGGGTGAAAAATTAGCTCTGAAATGGTCAAAACTGAAGTGAAGTTTCAACAAATTATTTTCTGCAAAAATGACAGTCTATGTATGACAGTTTATCAGAGCATGTGCTCTATAAGTAATTTGGATATTTTATCACACAAAAGTGTGGATCGTGATTTCAAGCAAATTTTTGTATTTCATCATGTTTCATGTTTGAGGAAGTAGATTTCAGATACAACAACGTAAAGATCCAAAGATTTTACCACCCTTATAAACCATAATACAAAATAATTTGTTGAAAATTATAATTAATTTTGACATTTCACATGACTGATTTTCACACTTCATGGGCTTGCTGCTTTCAATTTTTCTGGCCCTGTGGTTCTTGAGAAAAAAATTTGTGATAACCTTTTCCATTGAAGGGAAGGATGGCCCTTCATTTGAACAGACTTGAAACCCCTTCACCCAAACATGATTTTGTACCAAGTTTAATTGAAATTGGCCAAGTGGTTTTCAAGAACGTTTTCTATATGTAAACGTTTGATCCCATATTGTGGCCCTACACTACCCTCAAAAATCATGCTCTAAACAAACTGGAATCCTCTCTACGTCAAAAACAAACTTCAAGAGGCCAAAGGTAATGATGTTCACTGTAATCATATTTCTGCAGTACTATTCATAGCAGCAAGATGGCATAAAAAATTGATCTGAAAAGCTTATTTAGGCATCTGTCTTTGAGAATGAAATATCTGGATGTACCTTTAAAGGCAAAACCTCTTTGTTTATTCCATAGAAAAATGCCATTGCAGTAGACCATTGCAACAATCCGGAGACACTTCCACAAACTTTCTTGGCTGATTCAATGTTATAATCCTCCATATTCAAGTATGGCTGAAGAAGTTCAACTGTTTCCTCATTTATTGTATCCTTTCCAAAGGTCTGTAAACTGTTCAAAAATCCTGAGCCACTCATCAGCTATCAAAAAAATAATTTTTTTTGTAAATTTGATGAGAACAAATGGTAAGAAGCATCCATACAATACTAAAACCAGCACAATCATGTGTGCTCAACTTTGATTGGAAAATACTTAAAGAGACACTACATTAATCAGTGTTAATTAAAATATGTATCGATTAGGGATGTCAAAATAGGAAAATTTCTTAGTCGATTATTCGATGGCTTTAATCGAAAGAATATTCGATTATTCGAAAAGTTTTATTTTACCACTGCACGTGATGTTCCGTCATGCAATAAATAATCCAGTACAACTTACGTCCTGTTTTTAAGTGTATTTACCCAACAAATTAGATACACAACAAAAAAAAGGCATGAACTTCAATCAACTTGTTATGTAAAGGCACCATATGTATTAAACATGAAAACAACTTGAGTGTGTATAACTATTCTATATTTTAAGTAGATTGTGTTTATAACAATTAACAGGAGCTGTATCTCTTAGGCGTAAATTACCGCCGATATGCTGCTCAATTAACTGTAGAAGTCCTTTTAGATATTACCCCAATGACAACGGCTAGTGCAATTAATATCAAGAAACATGCACAACATGCCGCTTCAACCTTAATTATGGAATTTTGAATACCCCCCCCACCCATGCATTAGAACACATAGTTAATCATTATTCGCTCTGCTGGATACCTTTTGCTTACGGAGTCTTTATTTAACAAGATGTGTTTGTGAAACACGAATGCCCCCGTATTCCACATGCCAGTAGAAGGGCTTGTCATAAGGATTAGGCATGTGAAATATGAAGGTTTATCCCTTACCATTCAAAAGTTATGGACAATGTTTAAAGTTTTTAAAATGTAGGTGAAAGTTCAAGGTCAAGGTCAAACATTTTTACCAGATAAAAGGACTTGTCATAAGGAATTACACATGTGAAATATGAATGCCCTAACTCTTGCCATTCAAAAGTTATGGCTAATGTTAAAGTTTTTGAAAAGTAGGTCCAAGTTCAAAATCAAGGTCAGGAGGTCAAAAAGTTTTGTACCCACCGAAAGGTGTCTTGGCATAAGGAACATACATGTGAAAATATTAAAGCCCTAGTGACTTACCATTCAAAAGTTTAAGCTAAGGTTAAAGTTTTTGAAAAGTAGGTCAAACTTCAAGGTAAGGTCGAGAGGTCAAAAATGTTGGGTACCACGGAAAGGTTGTCATAAGAACATACATGTGAATATCAAAGGCCCTAGTACTTTACCATTCAAAAGTTATAGCCGAGGTTTAAAGTTTCAGACAGAAGGACAGAATGACAGACAGGACAAAAACAATATGCCCCCCGATCTCGATCACGGGGCATAAAAAATATATATATTTTCCGCTATGTCTGCAGGTTGGTTGTGTTAGTTTTGATACAAGTGTAGACGAAACGAAATTGCTTGATGAAACTGAATTAACGGAAAAGGCAAATATTTTTTTGACAATTTTAGATAGATGGACACCTGAAATGCGAATAAATGTCAGATGATAATTTTTTTTACGCTGACTATTCGACTAACACAATTTTCTTATCGAACGTCCGATGGCCATACAAGACTTTTCGAATAGTCGAATATTCGTTGACATCCCTAGTATCGATATAATGATAAAATTCCTATTGATCCTGATCTTTAAACAACCCATATAAAAATTGGCTTTTTCAGTGGCGAGAACTTTTACAATGGATGCTAGAGGTTATGCGGCGCCAAGTCAAAAGTATCTCGCTGTGAACCTCTAGCATGCTGGAACCACCAGACAAATTTCATCATGCTTCATCATGTGTAAAATACTGAAGGGAAGTTAGATATGTACAGACTCCAAAATTGTTGGGAAAATAACATGGGTGCATGTGCTAATATGATAAGATAGTCAAATGGTCAGCACTTAGGTCATTTCAGAAAGTGTTCATAAAGACTGTCTTTTAAAACTTATTTCATTGACATCACTTCATCATAAAATTCAAGTTTTTTGTTTCATTTCATTTTAATCTAGAATACCATGTCATGATATCTTAAATAAAATCTAATATGAAAATTGTAGCATATGTACCTTTAAAATATAGAATTGTTCAGATATATAGTTTTTCTAAATCAAAGACTGTCTAGATTTACTGGGGACTTTAATATTTTACCCCAAATGCCACCCAATGGAAATAGAGCAATTATAATAGAATGACAATGCAAAGCTCTTATGTTCTTGAAACCTGAATGGAGTACCTTTAGAGATTCTCCCCATGATGGTTTTGGACATGGTCGATCAGGGTCCTGTGTTACTGGATCCAGTTTCTTTTGGAAAAGAATCAATGCACAATCCATTATCCTCATGATTAAATGTGGAGGCTTTCCAAGTTTCTTCACTGTTGAAATATCAGCTGGTTTGATGGTCTAAAGCAAACAAAAATATCTGGTAAAACTGATGGATGGCAGTACCTTACTTATCTTGTAGTCTTATTAAAACTGCTTTTGAGAACATATGTTGCTTGTTGTATTGCAGTCATCCTTGAATGAATATGTACGATGATTTAGACACCTGAGAAGTACAATATTTTACTTCGAAGGTGTCTAAATCATCGTATTGACGGATAAAGCAGCAATAATTATTTTATTATATGATTAAATGATTTTTTAAAAACTTAAAGATTGTTCTTTGCTTTAATTGTAAGGGAGTGAAACGATCGATCGCGGCAAGTTGGCCGAGATCCAAAAAGTTAATAAATCCCAATATTCACCTGGAGGGTCATGTGGAGGTGAATATTAGGAATTATTGACTTCTACTTTCTTGGATCTCAGCCAATCAGAGAGCTAGGAAGTATTCAGTCATATAATAAAATATGTTATTTTGTTGAATAAAATTTATTAGTAAATGATGTTTGCATTTGTACAGAAAAATCACTTGAAGGTCCTCATTATTCTTGGATTTCATTTTATCACACAAAATAAAACTGAACCAAACAACCAGAGTTTTGTTTCCTGAACAGAACTGAAAAATGTCTGAACCATGACAGCCCAAGTGTATTTCGATCATAAAGGTTGTGTGGCTATACCACTTTTTGTGTGAGGAAACTATACCTTTAAAGCATCTTCTGCTTCTTGGAGTGCAGGCTTGGCTGCCTCGAGCTTTTCTTCTGCAATTTTTCGATCCATTTCTATTTCATCTACGATTTTCTGAGCTCTGTCCTTTACTTTTTGTACTTCACTTTTCACTTTTTCTGCTGCAGTAGCACTTGCAGTTACCTCTATCAAAACCTGATGTTAACAAGACATGTTTCAAAAACAAGTATGTCCCCAGTGGTGCAAAATTGAAAAGGGTTGAACATATGGATCATTTAATTGTTGGTAGTGCAAACACAAAGATGTTGAGCAGACAATATCTTTCTATGTCCAATGTGGAGTTCATACATGTAATGGTAACTCTATGTGGAAAGTATAACGCTCTGAAGCCCGGAACCATATTGCTACTTGTCCAGTGTGTTTGACCTTTTGACCCCAAATTCGATAGGGAACATCTATGTCCCATGGGTAGTCCATATGTCCGATGTGGTGACTCTGGGTAGAAAGGATAATGCTCAAGAGCCCAGAAATCATATTGCTACTTTGATGTCCAGTGCACTTGACCTTTGGACCCCAAATTTGATAGAGAACATCTACGTCGCATGACATAGTGACTCTAGGTAAAAAGAATATTAATGCTCTAGAACCCTGAAACCATATTGTAACTATGATATCCTGTGTGCTTGTCCTTTAAACTTAATTTTGACCCCCGATTTGATAGGGAACAGGATAAACTATATGCTTGATACGGTGATTTTAGGAGGAAAGGCTTACACGTTAGAGCTCAGACACCATTGCATCTACAGACGGACAACCCCATTCCAGTATCCCCCCTCCCAACTTGTTGCAAGCATTTGTGTGTGTTTAATTTTGATAAAAGGCTCCCTGCTCGATCCAAATATCTGTTTAGTTTCAAATCAATAGCATTAAAGATGTTTTTCAAATATCTATTTATAAACACTATGTACCAAGTTTGGCCCTGCCCTGGGGTCAGAACCCTTAACTCGGGGATCACCAAATTTACAATTTTGGTAGAGGCCCTCCTGCTCTACATTACTGTGCATCAAGTTTCTCCTGGACATGTGCGGTTGTGGAGAAGATTTTTTTAATTTGTCACTTTTTGTTCCGCCCTTAAGATCTCATGGGTGCAAGAGTCCTGAAATTTACAATTTAGGTGCCCCTTGTCCCAAAGATCCTTCATTCCAAACTTGAAAAGAATTGGAATGGTAGTTATCAAGAAGTTAAAAATGGATGACGCTTGACGACAAACAAAGACCAATTGCAATAGCTAGGTCACCCGAGTTTACTCAGGTGACCTAAAAACTGTAAACGCTTTCACCATGTTGGCTCTTCAGACAGTTTGCTTAGGAATTTACATTCCTCTTAACCCAGAGATGCTTCAAACCAAAAATGGTAACAATATTGGCCTTGTAGTTTTCAAGAAATTAAAAATGTAAAATTGTTAACAGACAACGGATATAGACGAATCGCATTGAAAATCTGAGAGTAAATATTCTTTGCTGTAAAAAACAATTTTCCTTACAGAAACTGCAAGTTATAATTTGAACTGGGCTGTACTGCATGCATGTAAATATTTCCCTCTTGCTTTCTGATTCTGTTAATTAAACTTACTTTATCAGCCTTTACATTTGCGACAGCTAATTCCTTTTCCTTCACAGCCAATTCTTTTGCTAGCTTGTCCACAGATTCACTAGCTTCTATAAGTTTTTCTAAACCTGTATTCATTCTGCTTGCCATTTCATTTATTTCAGCATGCTTCTTACTGTAAAGGTTTTTGTATCCATCCAAAAACGATAAATACGATTTTGGTGTCACATGGGTTTGTCGACGAAATCTGAAAATGTCAGGTAAGTTATTCATATGACAAGATGTTTGTAAAACAGCATCTTCAGTCATAGTGACCACAAAGAAACAGTACAAAATCCTCTCATCTTAAATATACAGGACAAGAGGTCCACAGGCCTTAACAGACACCCGAGTATTCCATACAGGGAGTCTCATCATACTGGCAGTTTTGCTTATGGATTTTCCTGGATGGTTTAGGGAGCAGTTTTTTTAATTTGAAATCAAGAGATAAACATCCAGGAAAGTACACAAGTGTAAAATTTTTAAGGGTCTACATATCAATATTCATTACAGACACTACTGACATCCTGTATCCCTACATAGATTTGAATCTGAAAATGAATCCCAAGATACACCACACTTATATAAAGCTTCATGCAAAATATTACTAGCCTGTGATATATAATTACAGAGAAATATGTTATAAAACAAGAGGCCCACAGGCCTTACGTCACCCTGAGTATCATAGCCCACACCAGGGAGTCTCATATTTGCATTTCTTAAAGTCTCAATACGAGTATTTTTATTTCCAAAAGTTCGCTTAATATTCTTTCAATTATAAGCATATAATTCCGATCTATACACAGAAGATTATATTTCGAATCTCACACTGATTGTGTCAACGAATTTTATAATGAAAACATATGTGCATAACTTTATGTCCGTGGATGACCTTTGGACTTGACAAAATTCATAAAGAACATCTTCGCTCATGTAGTAGTATATTATGATGATTAGTGACTTAGGATAGATCAGGATCTGCTCTGGACACCGGAACATCTGCTACTTTTGATGTCCAGTGCACTTGACCTTTGCCCTTTTGACCCAATATCAATAGGAACCACCTTGTCCCATGGTAGGCATACATGCATTTATGGTGACTCTAGTGGAAAGCTAACACTAGTCTGGGAACCATTTGTCTAAGCGGATGCACGACAACCTGATCCAGTAAACCCCCTCCCCCAACTTGTTGCAGGGGTATAATTATGATAAAAGGCTTCCATTTTCTCATTCAAATATTAATTACTTTCACATTAATTCAATGAGCATTGAAAAAGATGCTTTATCAAATGTTTACATATAAACAATATGTACCAAGTTGCCCCCCCCCCACAGTCAGAACCCTCGCCCGGATCACCAATTGACAATTTTTGGTAAAGGCCTCTTGCTCTACATCTTACTTGCATTTGGTTTCTCTCAAACGTGCGGTTGTAAAGAGAAGATTTTGACAAGTGGTCATTTTGGGGCGTTTGCCCCACCCAAAGCCCTAGGGGTGCAAGAGACTGAAATTTACAATTTATGTGCCCTTGTCCCAAAAGTGCTTCAGCCAAATTTGAAAAGAATTAGACTGGTGGGTTAAATGTTAATTGTTAACACATTCATCAATATACCATTTTGGGCCCCACCTAATACTAAAACCCTACCCCTAGGATCATGATTTACAATTTGATAAAAGGCTTCATATCTTATTCAAAATCCACTTTAGTTTCACATTAAGTCATCAATTAGCATTAAAGAATGTATTTTCAAATGTTTTATATGTAACACTAGTACAAGTTTGGCCCCGCCCTGGGGTTAGAACCCCTACCCCGGGGATCACCAAATTTTACAATTTTGGTAAAGGCCTTCTGCTCTACATCACTATGCATTTTTGATTTCTTCAGACATCAGTGCGTGTAAAGAAGATTTTTTGAAAATTCGTCACTTTTTGGGCAGTTTTTGCCCAGGCCCCAGGGGTGCAAGAGACCTGAAATTTTATAATTATTGTGCCCCTTGTCCCAAAGATGCTTCATACCAAATTTGAAAGAAATTGTGATGTGGTATACAAAGAAGAAGTTAAAAATGTCCAATTGTTAACGCATGACGGACGACGCACTCTGCACACCGCACGACGACTCAGGTGACCTAAAAGTGTGGTATATGAGCACTATCTATACGAAAAACTCCAAGTTCCTGACAAACAGGAAGTAGATGTCAGAGGAATCTGAAAATGTATGCCAAAATACACCATACCTATAAAAAGCTTCACGCAAAATATTACTAGCCTGTGGTATATAGTTGCTGACAGATGGAATGACAGAATGTACGGACAGGGGTAAAACAGTATACCCCCCCCCCCTTCAACTTTGGAGCGGGGGTTTAATAATTATACAATGCAAATGCGGATCCAGTGAAAAAAAAAAGAAGCCCACAGGCCTTATCGGTCACCTGAGCATCATAGCCCATACTGGAGTCTCATATTTGCATTTTTAAGTCTCAATAGGTGGTCTTTTGTCCACAAATTATCATCTTTTAAAATATGATTCCAAGTAAAAATGGAAGTTTGAAGCATAAAGATTATTTCAACATTCCTCATCTACAGGGGTCATGAATTTCAAAATTTTGGTGGAGGGCTTCCTGGACATCAAAAACAAGCATTTTGTTTTTCTCAAATATATAGAGAGCAAGATTTTTTAAAGATTTCGAATATTCTAACTTTATGGTCATATTGGCCCCAGCCTAACGCCCGAGTCCAGACCCAGGAATTTCATAATCTTGATAGATTGGGATTCAAGGACATCATAATCATGCATTTAGTTTTTCTGATATATGGAAATAGAAAAGAGGAAGATTTTCTAATTTGAAATACAGGTTTACTATATGGTCATATTGTTCCCGCCTTAGTGCCTGAACCCCTGACCCATGAATTTCACAATTCGAGTACAGGACTTCTCATGCTTTTAGTCTTTTTTAAACACTGTCATCTATAGGAGAAGTTTTATAATAGTACTGTATATTGTTCAGGAGGAGTTGCAGACAACAAATTAAGGCATATGTTGGTGAAAAATGCCCAAGTCCTAATGTTCATATCTTCTACATATATTGTTCGAGATAAAATTCATGACAATACACACATCTCCATTATGTTATCTAACACTCCAGTAAGTTTCATCAAAATCCTGCATGGAGTTTAGGATAAGTTGTGGTCAATGCATCGAGGCATATGTTAGTGAAAGTATCTTCTATATAAATTGTCCAGGATATATGCAAGTCTCCATCATGTAATCTAACACTCCACTAAGTGTCATTAAAAAATCCTTGGGGTCATTCAGGAAGATTTAATTGTAGACAATGCAATGAGGCATATTTTGGTGAAAAATGTCAAAGTCCAAATGTTCATATCTACTACATACATTAATAGTGTCCCAGATAAAATTCCTGACAACATATACGCACATCTCCATTATGTAATCTAACACTCCACAAAGTTTCATTAAAATCCTGTGAGTTGTTTTGGAGGGGTTGTGGACAACATATTTCGGACAGACAGAAAATCTCACTTGAGCTTTCAGCTCAGGTACATGAGCTAAACATGTATAAAGCAAATATAAATTAAAATGACTTCATTTTTTTTTTCATTTCAGATTGGCTTAAAATGTTTGCAATCTTTCTGCACAAACTTTTCAATTCCGGGAGTGAACCTCAGTTGACCTCACAAAAGCAAGGAATATAAAATTCACATTTTTTTCCTTTATCCCAAGGCAGAAAACCAGCCCTGTAGTTTCTGCATAGCCAATGATTTTCAAAAGTACATGCAAGATAAACAGAAAGAGAAGGCAATAAGTCACTTGTTTTTAAAGGGACATGGACACGTTTTGAACTATAAATTTTCAAATTTTAAGGATGTTGTAAGCTGAGCTTTTGAGAACAACCACACAGGACGCTATCACTAAGTATTTACTGGTTCAATACTGACCTCATTGGGCAAACATATTACACATTTACAACTGAACCCTGTCCAGTTGAAAAATTTTGTGTCAATTTAGATTTTGAAAGGGTTTGGTAGGGACTATATTTTGTGGCGGAAGGATTGATTAATCAAAAAGCATGATTTTACAGTTTCTATTTCATCTAATATACCTTCTATTTATATACCCTATTCGTATATTACAGTTTTAAAATTAATGATACAAGTAGATGAGACTTGGAACTAGTCCAAATATTGTTATTTAATAATTTTCCAAACAGAATACATATTCTTTAAAAAGTCCAATGTCAATTTACTCGAAATTCTGTGCAAAAAATCAGTATTTTGGCCAATATTTTAAAAATTCGAGCGAAATCCTCTACTTTTTAAGTGCCATTTTAAATTTTGAGACAAGACTGAATATTACGTGAATTTTAAGAAATTGACATCACTCCTAAATGTATTTTGTAACTCTGAAATTCAATATTTTGAGTTTTTTCCATATATCATAAAGTACAAAAAGGTCATTATTTATTTCCATTACAAGTATTAAATCTTATTTTATATCTGTATTATAAGAAGACATTATTATGTATCTATTTCATGTAATGATTGATCTGTATTCCTTATGTTTTGTTTTACACCAACAGACGAATGGAGTTTAAATGAATAAATTTTGAGTAAATTTTAAGCCGCAAAAAGGTCATGTTAAAAACACTGTAGCTCGAAAACAAGCATGAAAACCCAAATTTTTCTGTTTAATTTCCCGATGCACTTTCATGTTAGAAATCAAAATACACTTCCCAAAAAATGCGTCAAAGACAGAAAATGTCCGGGTTGCTGTAAATATGTTCAGTAAAACAGGAAGTACAATCCCTGAAACGTTCTACTTTACCATTTTCCGTGCGGTCACCGTGTGGTCTGCATGCGGTCAGCGGTCAGTTTTGCGGTCAGCGTGCGGTCACCCGTGCGCGGTTAGCGTGCGGTCACCGTGCGGTCAGCATTCAGGCTTTTTTTCTTTGCATTGACATTCGGAACTCCAAAGAGAAAGCGTAGCTACATGTACATTTTACAGATGCTGCCCGTGTTTGTTTAATGCATCTTTTAGGGGTGTTTGTTAATTGCAGGTATATATGTATTCCTTGTGCTCGTAAATCCTGAAGCCATACATGTACACTCGTAATCCTGGATGTCGTTAACAATTGCTAATAAAAAAATACTGTGTTGACAAGGGGTACACCGTCCGTGTTTGTTTAATGCATAGATTTTTAGGGGTGTTGTTAAGTGCAGGTATATGTATTCCTCGTGCCCTAAAATTTTGAAGCCATGCATGTACGCCCGTAATCCTGGATGTCGTTACAGTGCTAATAAATAAAAAATATAGATTTTTTCTTTTTTTGGCACATACTGTGCATATAGAAAAAAATAATCTCCATGAGAAATACTTGTACGGATGTATATAACATTTAGCATACTTTACAGAAATACATGTACAGTATGCTTATAGACTGCATATTTCCATACAACATGTAGTATCATGTGGTTTGTTTTAACATTTATAATCCATTGATTGAATGTAATGTTTTTTTTTTACCTATATATTATTATGTATTGGATACAATTATTTATTTAATTTATTTTTTTAGCTAATGATAGAGTATATCTAACCCAAGTGGAAAAAATTCCGAAACATTCCGAATGATTAATTCATATTGCGTTCAGCGTGCGGTCACCGTTCACATTTGCGGTCCGGTCGCGGTTAGCATGCGGTCACCAAATTGCGGTCACCGTGCGTTCTGCGTGCGGTCACCGTGCGTGTGGAAAGTAGAACGTTTCAGGGACTGTAGGTGTCGGACAGGTCTGAAATCGAATCCAACGATATGGGACCACCCGCTGATGATGGATATCAAAGGTCATGAGGCTACGATAATTAATTGCTGAGTAAAGTGTTACGAAAATTTGTACTATTAAGAATAACACTGGAAAATATTCTAAGTCGGAAACAGGAAGTAGGTGTCGGACAGGTCTGATATCGGATCCCACGATATGGACACCCGCTGATGATGGATATCAAAGGTCATGAGGCTACGATATATTAATTGCGTGAGTAAAGTGTTACGAAAATTTGCGCTATTAAGAATAACACTGGAAAATATTCGAAGTCGGTAAACAGGAAGTAGATGTCAGACAGGTCTGAAATCGGATCCCATGATATGGGACCACCCACTGATGATAAATGTCATGAGGCTTTGATAAGTAGTTACTGAGTAAAGTGTTACAGAAATTATTTCCCCCCGCCATTCACCATTTTATAAGCCTGTTTTGCACTCGTGCAACCCGGCAAAAATTGACATCACTTAAAACCTCACCCTAGAACCTCTTAAATTGCCAATTTTGATGTTTAAAATGACTAATCCAGTTATTTCTAGTGGTCAGCAAAACTTTGAAAGACGGTTGTCGAGTTACAAGTAAGATACAGCGCTTACAAATCTTCGCTATGTAAACAAGGCTCGAGCCTTGTTTATGTTTACAAAAAGATTGCTCCATAGAAAATATCATGTTTAAAACAATATGAGACATGAGAAGCACTAGACACTCTTTTTAATTGTGTTTAGAAAGAACTTCTAATTTGAAAAAATCTGCTTTAAATGGAACGTTTAGTAGCATTTTCAATATATGAAAGCAAATCATGGTTCAGGCTTCGTTTACATAACAAAGAATTGTAAGCGCTGTATCTCACTTGGAAGTCAACAGATGACGTTAAAAGTTTTGCTGACCATTAGAAATACCTTTGTCAAGCATTGTAAACATTAAAATTGGCAATCTAAAATTTAAACATTTTTAGTTCAAAACGTGTCCATGCCCCTTTAAAATTATCAAATATAAATATATCACACGATGTACATAACACACACCTTTGAAAATATTCCACACAGACTGAAGCTACATCATCATGCACAACCCCCATGGTGTTGACAACTTGTTCCTTGATTTCTTTACTACAGACTATATGATAATTGTTAAGGAAATGTCCTGATACAGCTATCAAAGCATCTTTTGGCCATCTACTAAACCAGTCCATAGTGCAACCAGATATGAGTCCTGGAAACTTTAATGCTCTTGTTCGGAATTTTTCTCCAACCTACGAAATAATGACATTCAGCATTAGCTAATTGAAATTTGATGTGTTTAGGTTCATTTGTTTATAATAAATGACAATATACATTACAAAGAGAAATATTTGAATCAGACTAATATCATACAATTATCTTGAATTTAATAAGAATATTAGTTCGCAGTACATGGACTCTGCAAAAATATCACCCCCAATCTCACTCTTACTTAACTCAGCAAAATCTCATATATTGGCGATCTAATTCTGTAACATGTATGCAACAAACATGTATTCATTGTGTGATGAAAACAATGTCAATTTCAAAAGAGATATAAAGGAAAAGATTCGGTGAATGTAACTATAGGATTATATTTGCATTTCCGATTGTTGGCATATCATATTTTTACAAACTGTACTGATAGGTATTTCTCTGCAGTTGTTCACAATGCACGCATATAGTGTGAATTTTGTTGAGTACATAAAAGGTCTACTTTAATGACTGGGAATTGCAACAAATATTCAGTTAGAATATGTAAATTTTATGAAAGAAATTTCATTTTAGGGCATGTATGAAATATGACGATTTACACTGGCATACATGAAGTACCGGTATGCTGGTGTGTAGCGTTGCAGTTCATACCCGACACCTGCAAGCATTTTTAAAATGAAAATTACTTCTTCATCAATAATATCACATATTCTAGCTTGTCTAGCATATATATGCACATTTACCTCTGGAACTGTCTCATTGTCTTGGTTATTAATGTGGGAAGGGGGATGCCCGCTACATTATTCCGGAAAATTTAATTACGCGTAGTCTGATTTGTTTAACATTTACATTATTCTCTTCCTTTCTGGAACATTCACCAAAACACGAGTGCATGGATATTTGGAGCAGTCTGTAATATCTCTACATCAACTTGAAAATCCCACCCTCCCACCCCTTTTTACTGGACAACGTTCTGCTGCTTGTTTTTGTTCTATTTCAGGTTGTCTGCCGTTCCAAGCCGGTATCCATCGCGGTAATCTGGTGTTTTGCGTTTCGTTGCACCTCAACTCAAATGGAGGAGTGCACCCACTATTCTGCAGCTTCATGGCATAAAGTAGTGATTGTTGATTGAATTGTTTTATTGATGACATTGAATTGTTGGACAATTGATTGATTGTCTTAATTATTGATTGTCTTAATTATTGATTGATTGATTTTATATTAGTGACGTTTGGGCGCTTGCATTTACCCAGTGCTCAATTCGCCCACTTGGGGCAGTCACATTCGATTGATTATTGAGGGGACGGCTCTGTGGTGAGCTCCCAACCATCACTGTGGCCAAGATCGCCAATACAATATCGTTCATTTGGTATAGTGGTTATGTGTTTATTGAACAGGAATCGGTGATAATATAATTTCTTCATGAAATGTAGTATTTACATATGTTATAAAAGTGTAGTTATGATGTGTTGAAGTGAGGAAATTAAAATCAGTGGCAAGATCACCCACTACCTTAATTGATGCATTCTATACTGTGACTGAGGGGTATACATACTGGAGAGAAACAGAGAACTGTATGCAAGTTATTCCTGGCTCTAGATATGAAGTAGTCATACAAGTTTTCAAATGTGGGGGGACAACGAGGCAGTTCTTTCTTCATGACAGAAATCAATTCCTGTGTAATTTCATCCAGTTCGTCTTTGGCAAACAAGTTCGAAACCTGTTAAGAAATCATACAGTCTTTTGATAATTAATCAAAACATGACCATGAGTTCAATGAATAACATCAGTGACCTGGAAAATAATAACTACACTAATTATAACACATAAACTTTAACAAGGGGCTCATGAGCCAAATCCTTAGTACTGATTTTCTTCATCAGATTTTAATAGATTTTTACTTAATGTGATCCCAGGACAAATTCTGACCCCAGATCAGTACTCTAACCAAGCCCCATGAGGGTCCTACTAAACAGAGAACCCAGTGGGGCTTTTACCAGGTAATTACCAGTGTGTAAATTATTTGACTACATTGACAATTGATAATAGTACACGTTAATCAAACTAATGAATTTTCATCCATCTACAATCCATTTTATAGGAGAAAAATGGTCTCTCTTCTTAGCTCCTAACTTTCCATATACGATCCCAATTTATCTAATAAATGTAAATAACTCAAAAGTTGTGTAATAATTCATACTAACTGGATTTTTTTTTAATCAAATTTATTAATTTTGAACAAATGAAAAACAGAGCATTTTGATGTTCGACAGATTATGATATTATATATGAATTAGGGATGTCAACAAGTACTCGACTATCGCTCGGTCATACCGATATACTTTATAATTTTCTAGTTGAGTACTCAATAAAAATACCCTTTCTACAGTAAAGTTTATAAATTCTAAACACTTCAGTGTTTATGTGAGTAAAACCAAGCAAAAGTTTTAATTCGTTCATGTTCAAATAAGACATTTGTGAGTTTGGGTGTTCGTCAGAAAAATTGTACACTTTCTATTTATCACAATAAAAAAATATCAAATTTTGCATCTAATATGTTCACAACAATTGGACCATTGTCTTCATTTTACAGGAACCCCCCCCCCCCCCCCCCCCCAAAAAAAAAACAACTAAGGGACTAGGCATTTTTCACTGACAACATAAATTTTGTCACATGGCATATTTGCATGCATATGTATTAAGTTATGTGTATTTTCCTGATGGTTTGTGCCATGCACTTTAAATTCACCAGATGGAATTAATGCATCCAATATTTTTTCAAGGATTGGATAAAAAAAATATTACAAGGCAACGCAAGCATAGCATCCCCTCGCAACACAAAATTTATAAACCAATAGTCAGTATTGACTTTGACCTTTGATCCTGGAAATCAATAGAGTTCATCCTCACTCTATGGGCAACATTTGTGGAAGATTTGATGATTCTCTGATGAATGTTGTGTCTTCTATAGTATTCACAAGAATTTTAAGCAATTGCAAATAGTAACCTAGACCATTGACCTTGAAAATCCACAGGGTTCATCCATTATCCATGGGCAATACTTATGGAAGGTTTTTTGATTCTCTGTTGAATGCTATGTCTTTTATCTTGTTCACAAGAATTCTAGGCAAAAGTCAATGGTGACCTTGACCTTTGACTATGAAAACCAATAGGGTTCATCCCCTCTCCATGGGCAACATTTGTGAAAGGTTTGATGATCCTCTGATGAATGCCTTTGCTTCTATCGTGCTCAGAAGATTCTGAACACACACACACAGCTGCACAGCTATATCCCCTTTGCAACTAGTAGTAGTAGTGAGGGGGTAATTAGTATGGTTACTTCCTCCTGATGCTTCATTTCTGTTATGTACATCAAAAAAGTTATTTTTTTCTTCCAGAAACAAATCAATTTTTTATAACTCTTAAGACAGATGACTTTTAGGTAGTGAATTATTTTATTTTCCAATTTTTCTAGTTTTGATCAAGGTGTTCATTGTGGCAGTTTAGGCAAAATAAATTGATTCTGAAATATGTTACGCACTGAACATTTATTAGCACATGCCAATATATTAGTATATTTTATATCAAAATTAGAATTTTTTAACATAAATATTGTCCTTGTAATATTCATTACACATGATAGTGTGATTAAACTGATCCAAGTAATGCTATTAATTGCATGAGAAAGCAACTGAATCCAACAGTCAATTTAAATATAATAGAAATAATTCCTAAAATTTTCTGCAGGTTTGGCCTGCAAGATTGAAGGAATTCTATATAGCTTAAAATAAATGGATGCTGACTGTATACATGTCTACGTTGTATCAGCCCTCCCCGAGTAAAAATATAAAATTCTACATACCTCTCCTGAGCTGAGAACATTATTTAAGTATTCAAGAAAAGCTTCATCCTTGATTTCATTGTCGGTGAATAAAAAAGTGATTCCTTTGCCTTCACATCCAGCAATGCGATACATGAACTTTAAATCTTCCATCAAGTTGCTGACATTGTAGGTCCTGTCAATAAATATTTTCTTCTAAGTTATTTTTCACCCCAAGGCTGTCAAATTTATGTCTACAAACTTAACCATATCTTTCCCACAGGAGACATTAGGTTCATTTTCAATGAATGACAAATCTGCATATGATCACCTGAGTATCAATTAAAAAAAACCAAGATGTGTTTGTGAAACACTGATACCCCCAGATTCCACATGCCAGTGAAAGGGGCTTACCAAAAGAATTATGCATGTGAAATATGAAAAAATTTAAAAGTTAGGGTCAATGTTTAAGTTTTTAAAAGTAGGTCAAACTTCAAGGTCAAGGTCAGGAGGTCAAAAATTTTGGTACCAGTTGAAAGGTCTTGTCATAAGGAATACACATGTGAAATATGAACGACCTATCACTTACCATTCAAAATTAAAGTTTTTGAAGAGTAGGTCAGACATCAAGGTCAAGAGGTCAAAATTGTTAGTACCAGTTGAAAGCGCTTGTCATAAGGAATATGCATGTGAAATATGAAAGAGCGTCAAAAGTTATGGCCAATGTTAAAGTTTTTCATGCAGACAAACAGACAAGTGGACGGACCAAAAAACTATATGCCTCCGAATCAAAGATTCCGGGGGCATAAAAAAAGGCCACATAGAACTAGAAAAAGAGTGATGTGGCAACATCAGAGAGGGCCTCACTGGTTAACGAAAGCATTGATCATACATGTCAACTTTCCCTAAAATCCCAATTCTGTAAAAATGTTTCCCTATTTACAACAAACCCAGACCTCCCTGTGCCATTTCTTTGTGGCTAGCCAATCAAAAATTGGGAAAATTAGTTAGCCATTACTGTTTACCTGTGTCAATTGTTGTATTGGATTTGTGTAATTTACCTGGTCTGCCTGTATCAGGGTATTTATTGAATAATAGGTCTGGAGCATTTTTTGATAGAACAGTTAAACTTACAGGAATCTCGAACACTGATATCTCGAATACCATGATTATGTCAAAGTGATTCAAAAGTCCCAACCACCTATTTTCTAAGTATTTTTACCCTCCATATCTCGTATCCACGGATATCTTGAAGTTTTTTCTCGGTCCCATCGAATTCGAGATAAGAATTAATTGGGAAAATGGATTACAAACTGCATATTCTTCATACAAATGTGAACAACAATGGTCCATTTGGACATCCCCGATTTTCATTCAGGAGGGCTGACAGCATCCAAAATATGCAATATTTCCCCCATTATATATCCTAATTTATAGCAATGTATTATAAAATCATTAGCGTCCTAATGTTCAATAGACTATGTGATATACAATTTGCATAAATCTGTTATGTTAGTATGTTAAACGTTACTTTCACAACTTTAGAGCTTTGAAAAAAGTCGTTGCGCACAAAATTCCCATGGGAATTTTTAAAAGTTGGTATGTATGATTGATGGTCATATGATATGTTAATCCTACATGGGGCTACTGCAACTTAATGTGGGTTCCCAATAAAACTTTATAACATGTAAATTGATTATTAAATCACTTTGAAATACGGTGCAACCCTGAGAATACCTTGAAAGAGTTATCTGAAATATTCTGTAGCCTGCAATAAATGAAGCCAGGCGAGTAAGGGACTGCTTTCCTGATCCTCCAACTCCAACCAATAAAGCATTTCCTCTTGGAGTACCAATAATTCTCGAAATCTGTTTGATAAAACAAAAAATGTCTCATATTTGCATTTTTCAGTCTCAATATGGATATGATTCCTATTTAAATACATAAGAAGATTATCATTCCGTTCATCAATATCTAAAAACAAGAGGCCCATGGACCACATCGCTCACCTGAGTGACCTTGACCCTGGCTCAGCAGTGGTGATTTAGAAAAGAATTTTCAAGTTTCCTTAAAACTGACCCAGTGGTTCTGGAGAAGAATATTTTATGCAAAACTTTGATCCCCTGTTGTGGCTTGCCCTACCCCCGGGAGGTATGATCTGATCAAATTTTGATTCTACTCTATATCACAAAGCTTTAAGGAAATGTTGTCTTTTGGTCTTGAGAGGACAATCTTTAATATATATTCAAATGTAAAAATTTGATCCCCTATTGTGGCCCCACCATACCCTTGGGGATCATGATTTGACAAAACTTGAATCTCCACTATATCAGGAAGCTTTCATATAATTTCAGCTTTCCTGGTCCAGTGGTTCTTGAGAAGAAGATTTTTAAAGATTTCCCCTATATAATCATATGTAAAACTTTGATCCCCTATTGGGGCCCAATCGTACCCCCGGGGCATGATTGAACAATCTAAATCTCCCTCTATATCAGGAGCTCCAAATAAATTTAAGCTTTCCTGGCCCAGTGGTTCTTGAGAAAAAGATTTTTAAAGATTTTTCCCTATATAATAAATATATAAAAATTTGATCCCCTATTGGGGCCCCATCGTACCCCGGGGTCATGATTTGAACAAACTTAAATCTCCTCTATATCAGAAAGCTTCCATATAAATGTCAGCTTTGCTGGCCCAGTGGTTCTTGAGAAGAAGATTTTTAAAGATTTTCCTATATAATCATATGTAAAACTTTGATCACCTATTGGGGCCCATCGTACCCTCGGGGGTCATTGATTTGAACAAACTTGAATCTCCTCTATAACAGGAAGCTTCCATATAAATTTCAGCTTTCCTGGCCCAGTGGTTCTTGAGAAGAAGATTTTTAAAGATTTTTCCTTTTAATATAATCACATGTCAAATTTTGATCCCCATTGTGGCCCCATCGTACCCCCGGGGTCATGATTTGAACAAATTGAATCTCCACTATATCAGGGAGCTTTCATATAAATTTCAGCTTTTCTGGCCCAGTGGTTCTTGAGAAGAAGATTTTAATGACACCACCTATTTTTTGCATTTTCGTGATTATCTCCCCTTTGATTGGGCCTGGTCCTTCATTTGACAAACTTAATTCCCCTTTACCAAAGATAATTTGTACCAAGTTTGGGTTGAATTTGGCCCAGCGGTTCTTGAAAAGAAAGTCGAAAATGTGAAAAGTTAACAGACAGACAGACGGACAGACAGCAAGACAGACGGACAGACAGGCAGACAGACAGACGACGGACAAAAGGCGATCACGATCAGAATAGCTCACTTGAGCCTTCCGCTTAATGTAATGCAGTAGAGAAAATTTTCTATTGCATTTTCTACACACAATATATACATGTATATGACCAATCTAGCACCAGTCTGGTACTTTTTAAAATATCTGAGCCCTGGGGGATGTGAATTTCATATTTTCTATATAGTACAGTATGCAGGGGTGATATACCAATTAAGGTGACACTAATTTGTTGTATTGTATTCTTGTGGTTTAGACAACCAATTCCAATACTTCATGTGGGAAGGGTAGTAGCAGTAATTAACCTTTATCAAATGCACCATTGCATCCTTGAAGAAAACTAGATCCATATGTGCACCTCTAACTGATTCATTATACTGCTCCATAAATGTCAATAGCCTTTCATTCAGCAAATGATATGATGGGATCTGAAAAAAAGAAAAAAGTCAATACTACACGAACCTTATTAGATCCAAATACAACACCCACCCACACCACTCTGATTCTCAAGAAAAATTCTGAAATAAGCTAGAGGCCTACAGGCCTTATTGGTCACCTGAGTATAAGTTTAAAGCATTACTCTTAAGGTAGCCCACTACACTAAAGCTTGTACTCTTTATAACACAACGTCACAAGATGGCGATTAAATAGTTTATGAAAAAGCTTGTTTCGATCAATTTGATTGTGCAACTTCATAGCTCAGTAGGTAAAGCATCGGTTTGGTAAACTGCAGGTCCCAAGTTCGAATCCGCCAGGAACTTTTGTTCACATTTACTGCGAGAAATTTTTGAAAATCATGTTTTTTGTATTCAAATTTCATATTTTCCACCTTTTTCACATGCATAATTATTAAATATCATCATATCTTTCATACTTAAATCACATCGTGCTGTTTTTAAAAAAAAAAATTCCCAGATGTAGTGGGCCACCTTAAGTCCTAATGACATGGAAATGTAGAAAAAAAAAATTAAAATTTGTATTTATTAAAAACAAATACAGTCCCTGAAACGTTC
>CAJDSM010003543.1:0-15938 GCA_903981925.1 Ostrea lurida
AATGTTACAAAGATTCAGCAATAAAATACAACCGACTCAATGACTAGCAACAAAATTCAAACTTCCGTAAATAAATTGGGAGGTTTGGCATTTACCTTAAAGGGGAATGAGCCATCGTCATAATGGCTGACTTCCGTTCGAAACATGGATGAAAATATCACTATCAGGGTTATAAGTCAATTCAATTCCAATTTAAATGCCTCTAGCTGAGTAGGTCAGAAAGTTAGCACGTTGCCTTCTGAACTGCAGATCGCGGGTTCGATTCCCGCAGGGGTTTTGAATTTTTTTTCAAATTGCTTTCTAATAAAATGGCATTTTTTGACGAAATGGAGTGAATTTGAATTTTTTTATTTTCAAAATGAAGTTTAACATGGCCTCTACTTTTCATCAACGTCGAATTTCTCTGGTGTAGCATTCCACCTTGAAAAAACTAGAAAGAAGCATCTCAGTCATTCGACTCGGAATCGTTAACATGTGAACACGTGATAGATCATTTCAAAACTTCAATATAGATATAAAAAAGTTGTTACACATTTAAAGTCATTATAAATACTACCATGTCCTATGCATTCTATATTTATCTTTGATTTGATATAAATGTGTATTATATAAATTCTTGCATGGAAAAAAAAACCAGAAATATTTTACCGAAAGTAAAATGTATTTATTTTACATAATCAGAAAATTTCTTAAGGGGGAGTAATTCTATAAAATACAACAGAATCGCTTGTACCCAACATGCACGCATTCGGAACTCCCGGCGTGGCTCGTACCTCGCACACTGACGAGAGAGTAGCGGAGTTAGCCGAGGATTGCGATTGACATGCACGTTGAACTAAAGAAACTGCCCTTTCTACTTTTTTCTACAATGTACACTTTCCAGTATATATCATTTCCCCCTACAAAGTACAGTATTTTCACGCCCAAAATCACAAGCGCTTGGGTCTATTTAAAACTTTGAAGTATGAATTCTGATTTTGATTTGGCTGATTTGGATATTGATCACGAATCTTGAATTTTTGAATCTTGAATTTCGAATTTTGGAATTTGAATTTAGAATGTCGAAATGAGCCCTTCTGGGCTTTCGTACATACGCAATGTACATTTCACAATTTTTTTTCTATCTCCTAAATTGAAGACTTCCAATGATAAAAATAAGAGTTACAGAAAACGCAAACATCATTCAATCCCTTCAGAATTATTTGATGATGATGAAAATATAATCATACAGACTACTGACAGTGTTTTGCAGTATGTATAATTATGTACAGGTGCTTTGCATTCTCCAAAGAGAGGTAACTCAGAATTCAAGTATGAATAATTGTGCAAATTGCATTCCTCATCAACTGTTATCTTTTCCAAAACACAGGAAATATGGTCTGATTTTTTCTTAAAGAATATCTAAGGGTATTATGATTTTATATCAAGGATAGATCTATAAAATATATACAGATAACGAACGTTGCGTATGACGTTAAATCCATTACTGAGAAGTCCCATTATTTTAACATCTTATTACTTAACTTTAGACATTTTAATTAGATCCACCTATGCATTGAACGGGGGAAATATAACGCAGTTGGAGAAAAAGTGTATTGTGACGTCATGTTTAGCGTCGCTTTACGCAAAACATAGTCTGGCACAATGGAGGAATGAATTATATGAACCATAGTGTCCAGCACTAACATCACTGAAGCTTCTGATCCAGGGAACATCAACCGGTACGATTGCTATTTTTCATAATTATTTCTTTCGTGCCCAACAGTCAAGAAGAAATGATGCATTGTCGGTACCGGATACATTGTAAGAACCCCACCCTAGCTACGTCACCACTATCTTTGCTATACAACTAAGTTGGTCGTTTGATGTGCAAGATGTCCAGAAGATTTAAAACAAAAAAAAAAACAAAAAAACTAGGGACCTGGTGTATTTTTAACATAATTAACTATGCATCTACAGGGTGGCCATACATTTCAGACGCTTTATAGAGACATCCTTGCTCATAAATACGATACACACAGCACAGTTTGTCTGCTAGGTTTCCCTCGCTAGATTAGTAGAAGATTCCAAAAGTTACGAAAATATTTTAAGGTTTTGACCAAATCTTCAGACCCCAAGGATGCAGTGATTAATTCGTAAATGGCGTCCCCCATTACACAAAACAAGTTACCTGATTTGATGAAAAATGATTTACTGAGCAGTACATTCAGAGAATATCTAAAAGTTATTAGTTTGGATGAACACTGTCCTTATGATTTGTTATATATGATATGCTATGTATGTACACAACCTTTCACTGTAAGTTGTACAATCAGTTTTGCAGTGCATACATGTAGCAGTTCAAAGTGATAACTGCATGTGTAATTACATTACAATTCAGAGAGGCATAGGACGGATTTTGAAAGTGGGGGGGGGGGGGTTTCAAAATAATCACAGTAAGTGGGGGGGGGGGACACATCAAAATATTGTGACAAGCAAATAAGAAAAAAAGGTCATTCGAATACTGAAAGTGGGAGGGGGGGGCAAACATCTATAAATCACTGAAGGTGGGAGGGAAAACATCTATAAATCACTGAAAGTAGGGGGCAAACTTCTAAATTTCACAGAAAGTGGGGAGGGGGGGGGGGGGGGTGCAATGTGCCCCCCATGTCCCCCGGCTCCTACGCCCATGCAATTATTCTAGCTAATTTTTATATCATACATATATGTAAGTATAGAGAGAAAATTTAGAACTAATCTTTAAATTTGCACGGATGAATCGATACAAATTCGCCAAATTTTTAAAAAAATGTTTTGAGTTATATCAACTGCTCTATAAGGATATAAGTTCAATAGTTTGATGAATTATGAAATTAGAGTACATTGATATTTAAAAAAGATTATGTTTCCGTAGGAGTTTTGAATTTTGTTGTCGTCCACACCCATAGCATAAAACCATAAATAAAAAAGATGTACAATACTGGGGTGTTCAAGTTTTGATTGCTGTCAAAATGTGGTGTATAAATCAATTATCACAGGATTCATCAAACTTCTAAAACACACGTAGATGAGTGGTTGGCTTAGGAAGGCAAGCGTGAAATGAATTCCATGTACAGAGATATATAAAAATAGTCTGGGCTAATATTAGACACCTTGCTCTTAACACGAGGAAGGAACCAGCAGGGCTGTTAACGGGGAAACTGTATCCTAAGACATGTCCTGAAAGGTATGCTCGCCTAAGATATAACTTAGGAAAAAGTTAGAGACATCCTAAGATCAACTTTGTGGGACTGCGTCTTGGAGTGTTTCTCGACGAGTGAGTGCTTAGAACACTTGAAATTTAAGACGTCCTAACTACTTAGGAAGCGTTCGTATTCCATTACTTTTTGTCTAAAGTGGATATGGTCGCGAGATGATTTCGCGAGTGATAATTGAAAATTTAGATAGCATACGGCTGTAGGAAAAGAGAGATATGATTATTGATGGTTAGTATCAGAGTGTGTGTGTAATATATGAGACGTGTCGTGAAAAAAAAAAAAAGGAATGGATGAAAATATTGTCGTGATCCCCTGTGAAGCGCCCTTGCGTGTTGCGGTTGTGCATGTATGTAGAACTAGGATCGTTGTGTAGTTATGAAGCGTGGGAGCACATTTTGGCTGGATATATGATACGATGTGTTGCGCGGTGGGTTCTGCGATTAGGTGTGTCGCAAGTGTGAGAGTACGGTGTAAGGGTTTTTACTTTTTGTGTCTTTGGTGTACGGAATCATATGTCAAATGGGTACGTGGTATCCGAAGGCGTTTGTCATTTGTTGGAAACCACACGGACGAATCATTGGTTAGTGAAATTTTGCACGCTAGAAGTTAGCGGAAGCAGCACGGCTGTCTATTTGATGTTGTGTTTTGATCACATGAAGGGCAATGTGAAAGTCGTGGAACGGCAATAGCCCGTGTACAGAGTAGTCAGAATACTGTACCTGAGCGAATAACAGTACTGCATCGAAGAGTCAATTGCAAGTGCGTTTTTGTAGACACAAGTGCTTGTGATTTTGTGGAGATGATCATGAAGGTAAGAAGGAATCAGATGTTCTCGCATGGAGGGGAACTTGTAAGTAGTCTAGCGGGTTGGTCAATGTCGTCTGAAGTACCCGGTGTTCATGACTATATGTTGGGCGTCATCGCATCAGAATAAGCATGGGTGCGATCGATGATTAATTAGTAGAGAGTTTAGATGGGTCTTTGAGGGGGTGGGGTGTCGCCTAAGTTTAGGACGAACGTATGGAGAAACTGGAGCTTAAGACGTGAGACGGGGTCCTAAGACATACTTAGGACGCGCGGTCTTAGGTCCTAAGAAGGCCTGTCGTGAGAACATGCCTGCAGGCCTAGAAAGAAGTCAATCCGTGCAGAAAAATAATAATAATTAACAAATGTCCAAATTAAATCTTATTTGAAAAACAAAGCTATTTATTTTGATGATGACTATCATTACAATGACCTACTGAGTTCAAAATGGTCTGTGTATATATACATACGTACTGTACATGTATCAAACAATTGTTACATACCATCATGCAATTGCCCATTGCTTAACATTGTACCATTCCGGTCCCGAGCTGGGTCATTATAAAATAAATCATTGTCGTATACATGTATTTCCGAGGACATAAAATCATCTATTTTTCTCCAATTTCTTTATTATTAGTCACTGTGTTTCAATGAATGTAAAATTAGCATGTACATGTACAGTTACCAATAGTTGTCAGTAATAAACCTTATTACTGTTTCAGAACATTTAATTTTTCAATGGAAGCACCAAAGGACACCTATTTAGTATTTATTTTAAGACACGAACTACATAAATAAAGAAGACAATAGACAATTAATGTAATTTTTTAACATTATATACATTCAGCTTTGCCAGTTATTTAGTTCCCCATTTGTTTCCATTGTTTACATGTATATACCCTATAATACAAACGATCTTGACTTTTATTTATTTATTTATTTTTTTTATGATAGAATTAGAGGATATGATAACAAGAACTTAAGATGACCCGATGTTTACATTAAAAAAAGAAAGTAAGGTTATGTGTATTTTTGGCATCGTTTGCATGTTTTAAAATGTGTTACATCGAAAGTTAAGCTAATGATCTCGATATCCGTTGTGGTAGCATCTAATGTTCGAGATCGAGTGGCCACATATTTTAAGCAAAAGTCATTGGTCGAATTTTTGAAACCTGAATGGTTCTGTGCCATTGTAGACGTTGAACTATGAAGGAAGCCTTTGTGGTATACGTACACCGAAATTCGGAGCTGCTGATGTTCCTTCGTAAGTGAAAAATTCTAAAACGATCGAGCCAAATAAGATAGGAATTATTTCGAAAAATGAATATTTTGAAATATAAATTTACATATTTTTATTATTCAAAGTGAGATAACTCAAAATACATCCACCACACATGATAAACGCTTTTATATACACCGATGTACACAAGGATGCATTCTTTAATACATATCATTTATAAATGTAATGATTTTAAAGTCTGATATGGTAAACCATAACTCAATGTTATTGGTTTATCGTTTGACGTATTTTGATAAGAATTGACATCTAAGCCACACTCTCTTTATTTCCTCATGTTATTCAATTTCCCCCCGATAGATCCTCTTTCTTTTAACATTTTCTTGGATTTGTTCTTGTCGCATTAAAAAAAAAATCTACAGTGAGCAAAGGCAGAACACTGATGAATGACTTTACAACATGACAATCTTTAAATCTTTGTAATATTCCTGGATCAGAGGTCATAACTTTATATAGCTTGTAACCTCGATTGCACTCAGATGGTCGTAGTTTTCCAGGGGTGAACATGTTCAGAGCTATACATGTAATCACAGCTACATGCAGTATTCATATCATGAGAACACATCAAGTAAAATCAGGTAACAATAAACAAAGTTACAATGAATCATGTCATAATATGTATTAGTGCATCACATGATAAATCCTTAAAATTTGATTGGATAACGTCTTCTGCTCTATAAGTGATAGTGCCCGGTCTTTGATAGTGCCCGGGCACTATCACGCTGAGTGCCGGACTACGAAATTTTGCTTTTAGAGTTATCTTTCGCAATAAACTTGTTCCTTCAGCTTTTATGAATACTGCCAATGTTATATTGCGCGCGTCAAATAATACTTGTACACCAAACTTTAACATCAGCACAAATGAACTGTTCATTCATGTATATGAGCAAATGAGTTTTGTTGAGGTTGATTAAAACATTGTTACATTATTTATCAATTATAAATGTTAGAAATAAATCAAATACAACAAAAATGATTTATTTATTTGCATATGATTCTGTGAATGGCAAATTAAATTCATTAATTTGCAGAAACCTTTTGATGACACAGAAATGATTAATTGTACATGTAACATGTGATGCACTAGCCTAAGGTGGGTTTTATGCTTTGGTGGTGCTTTGTAAAGCGTAGTGATGCATAAACCCATTAATGACTGTTTAGGTGGGCACTATGCTCTCATGGTGTTGCTTTGGAAAGCTAAATAGTGCCTCGCTACCGCTCGGGACTATTGCTTTCCAAAGCAAACACACATGAGAGCATAGTGCCCACCTAAACAGTCATTAATAGGTAAATAAATCCACACACACACACACACACACAACACACCACACACACACACAACACACACACACACACACACACACACCATATATAATATATATATATATATATACACAATAAGTTTAAAAGCTTGTAACGCCTTAAAGTTTCTTTAAAATTTGTATTATAAAAGTCTTTGATTTGTATCATTGCGCTTTTAGCTATATCTTTTGTCTACTAAGTGATCCTTAGACACCTTCGTATCAATTCCTAAAATTAGTTTAAACGTATCTGAAATAGAAAATTTCTATGGTTCGAAGTAGAAAATTATTGTCTTGGCGGAATGATACAGCAATATGAATGGTTAAAGGGAGAGGCAGTGGAGCACGTGCGCTATTCGCGCCCTCTAATAGATAGATTCATGGTCACTTCTAGGCTAGCACCCGAGTAGTGCACATTAAATTTTTCGGGATGGATGCCGAGGTTCAGTCAGCTATACGAGAAGAAGTCAGGCGCGCAGTAATCTCAGCAGGATTCGTCGAGGTTAAATATTTGGACTGGTCGCCTCTACGAATCTCAGACCAGTGTCACACTAAGTGATTCGGAAAAACTTCGGCCAATTGTTGCGATTGAAGTGGCTTCAAATAAAATTTTTGTCCGCTTCAAATTTTCACCTTACTAGACATCCTACTACATGTAACTCCCTATCACTATAAAACTTATTTTCACATATATTTTGTGATTTCTCAACACTGAAGAGTTTCAAATAGTTAGTTTGTACTATGCATTATTCTTGAGGTACAGACAAGTCTATCTTTACTTTTAAATGACTTTCTTTATAAAAAAGCATTTAAAAATCATGAAGATCAAAATGAACAGAACGAAAACTGCATAAATTTCAACCGGTCTGTCTGAAGAAATTGTTAAACAGTTCTGTATCTCGAGGCTAGTTGATAATACAAACTATCAATTTGGAACTCTTCAATATTGAGAAAGCACAAAATATATGTCAAAATAACCAACTTGATTTAATTTGGGATTTAAAACAATTCAAGGTAAAAAATGCAAGTTTTGTAGAGATAAGGAATTGGTAGAATGCCTAAGGTGAAAATTCGAAGCGGGCAAGAAATTCATTTTAAGCCACTTCAATCGCAACAAGCGGCCGAAGTTGAGGCAAGATTTCCCGAATCACTTTGTGTGACACTGGTCTGAGATTCGGAGGGCGACCAGTCCAAAGAATCCCGCTGAGATTACATGTATGTGCACAGTAATGTCTCTCAAACCCAAATGTTCGACCATTTAGACTCTCTTATTTCAGCGAATCTTAATACTGTGATTCAAACACGTGACTTTTCCGAAACACAAATGCGGAAAATCACCCAGGCATTTTATCCTGTGGTTGAATATGACTTCCCGTTTGCTCTTTGATGAACACAATAACCGGGCATATAACATTAGCTCTACAAAGCTACTTACTTGCTATACATTGATATCATGACTACATTCAATACATGTAAACATAATCAATCTAAGACACTTATTTACACATCACTAATGTGTAACAATAAGCGTTGATACCAACAAAATCTGAGGAACTGAAAATATGAAGTGCTAAGGCAATGCGCAAAAAATACATGTACTACTGTGGTGCTAATGTAAGCATGAAAGCTGCATAGACATATTAAATAAGCTTATAATGCGTTATATTGTTTTTATTTCTTTTTGAATGTCTTTGATTTGTATCGTTGAACTTTAAATTATATCTTTAATCTCCTAAGTGATCTTATAAATTCTTAAAATTAATTTTATTGTCTTCGAAATATATATATACTCTCGATCTTTTACTCATTCGCATTGTATATGTTCTATCCATAGCAACAAATGATAATAGTGAAATCGATCCAGTTTTGAAAACAAACTGCAATTCTGCGAAAAGGAAACGAAACTAGTGCAGTATAAATGTCCCGTAGACTGATTCCGTCCCTGACTCCCAAGCCCCCATCCAATCGTAATCTTTTACTCCGTACTTTTCCTCAACCACTTCTCGTGAGTATGATTTAAACAACTGTGACCTTATCAAAGTACCGAAGATTATTAATAAATCCATTCTATAAATTTCATGATTGGAACTTTATACCTCAAACAGATTTTAAAAACAAAGTTACCCTGCGGTCTTCCGTCGTCGACAACTGTTCTTCTCTTCGAAAACGACTTGGTTTTAAACTCTTTTAATAATTGATGGTGACCCTGCAGATGATGCGATAGTAACGGCAAAATTTCACATTTTATCCGAACAAATGGGGATCAAGAAATACATTTTCTTTTCGGTAGAGGCGTAGCTAATGAATATTGGTAAGTCTTAAAACTTTAACCTTGGTGAATCCCCCCTTTTTATTACTTGGTTAAAACCTGTTAGCCATGGGTAAGATTTCTGTTGCTTCAAAAAATTTACTAGGGATTAATTCATTAATCAAATGTGTTAAAAATTGACAATAGTTAGGGGGAGGAAATTAAGCCCCTCCTCTCAATTTACCCTGGTCTAGACCACCTGTCAGTTCTTTGCCAATTTACCTTTATATTGGCAGGATAAAAAGTTGATTGACATTTAGTACCTAATCTCGTGTGTATAATCTAAGTCCACTCCGTACTCGCAGCGACGGGTGTAAGATTTTCGTGATGCTACCGCGTAGTAACCCGCACGATAACGAAAAGGTATTGATACGATCAATAGGAATGTATTTTGTTTTGCAAATAAGATTGAATTAAAGATTTACATGCACAAAGTTTTACACGAATTGTAAAATAAGTAATAATGATTTGGGCTTGAGTACAAATGAGTGCGCGATGTTTAAAACGAAAGAGAAAGTCCGCCTATCTTTGGGAAGCTATGGTTATGGTTGCGAAATAACGACTGAAAAAATAATGACATACAATACATCGTTCAAATAAGATTTAACATAAAACTACAGCAAATTTACACGAATTAAAATTAATAAATTTGAGGCTTGATACGCAAGATCAATGCGATTTTTAATACGAAAGAGAAAGAACCGACTATTCGTGGAAAGTTATTTTTGCGAAATAAAAACTGACAAAAATAATTGAACATACAATACATCATTGCAGAATATGAGGATGCGCGAGGTTAAAAATTGAGTTGTTGTTTGATTCATATTAATAAATAGAAACAGATATCTTCGAAAGGGGTGGGACGACAATTCATGAGTTAGTATACAAAGAGATGAAGTACTATGTAACGGAGACAGTAATCTTGATTCGAATATAATTTTGTATGCTGAACACATCTAATGTGTTCCGTCTGTCTATAACAAATATCGCTAGACAAACAAAACACCTGAACATATCAAATTTAGGCCTAAATCTGCATAAAATGTGTTTGTAATAAATAGTACGATCTAGATAATTTGAGCACATATATTTGATAACTTGTAGAGACACAGGATCGAGTGTGTTATTGACGAAATATCTAAAAGAAGTTGTTATCATAATCTATAATGGTGACTATGTAATGAGAGTAATATACGTCATTGAAATCTGTTCAAATCATGTTAGATTGATAAATTTATTTTAAACAATCATGTTTTACTTTTTGGAACATGCATTTACGAAAGTATCGGTTAACGCTAATACGTATAGAGAAATATCCGCCATAACCGAGCCTCTTTTCGCTTATCGAGAGTAGTATAGCGTACAGGACTTCCAGATGAACGAGTAATTCCTCTGAATAACCCAGAACTACCTCATCGTCAGTGACTCAGTTATAGAATAAGAATGCCGCAGAGCAATTAAGTTACACTAATAGGCGGAAACTTACATAAGTTTTGACTATGTTGAGTCACCGTGCATTTGATCGTCTATGCCATCTCAATGAGTTCGCAAACAAATCCCGTGACGAAAAAAGAAACACGTCAAGTGACTATGCCTACCGCGAGAGACGGGAAAATCAAATGCAGATCTGAGGGTGATATAGAACGCAATCAATACCCAAAGCGAGAATAAAAAAAAACCAAAAAAAAAAAAACAAAAAAAAAGAAACAAAAAACAAAAAAAACAAAAAACCAAAAGAAAAAAAATAGGCCTACTTTGAGGAGCCCTCCACGGCGGTAGAGCTGGAAACATGAACATTAGGAGTAGCTACAATTAATAAAGCATTGTGCCTAATTTCAATGCTTAAACGTCTCAATTACAGTTTAATTTTAATCTACTGTTACCTTTGATATTTAATAAAACAAATTACTAATTACACACAACACTCTACCTTTTTAATATATATTATTACCTCAATAATGACAATATGACAACGTTGAAGTAAAATACAGGTACCAGGTACAGGGCTAGGATTTAAAATGCCCGTTTATCAGCGATTGTTATCAGGACGGTAAACACAAAGCCTCCCGCATGCCGCTCCACAATTCACCACCTCATAAATTACTCCCACCCCCATCTAAACCACTGAAGGTAACACCGGTGGTCAAAACCTCGGTCTTTAACCAAACCTGCAGAGGTGCGGGTTACATGGTAAACATGACTGCTCGCTTGCTCTTTGATCGATGCAACATCAACTGTACAAAGCTATGTACTTATAGATCTTAGGTTAACAGAATTACAAAAGACAATAATTTCATATATGTTAGAAAAATATACATCCTTAACACGACACAAGACACATACAAACATGTAAATATAAATGAATCTAAGACACTTTATTTACAAGTATATATCAAAAACTTAAAGGAAATGTGTAAGAAAGAAGTGCTGGTGCCAACGAACCATTGGTCAAAACTTCAGAAAGCTGGCAACGTAACGAGTGCTGGCACATAAGCAACTAATACACATATGTCTGTTGATAAACATAAAAGGCTGCCATAGATTATTGAATAAGGCTAAGAAGCTTATAACTTGGCAGTCAATCGTATCTTTGTTTTTAAGTCTTTGATTTATATCATTATGCGTCTTAAGTGACTTTCAGGCCAGAAATTATTTTATTGTTAACGCGAAAAAACTACTTTCAGCTGTTTCCTAATCATATATCGAGGTCATTCGCAATGCATATATTTTATATTAGCAAATAGAGCCCAATCTTATGTCTTTCCACAGCAAAAAATTCAACAATCTCATCGATCCAAGCTTTGAAAAAAATCTTAATTCAAGAAAGAAAACGAAACTACACGCAGTAGTTATTCTATAACTTGTACAACGGTCAGTCATTGATTTCTTTCCGAGAAAACCCTTCATTCATCAGTAAAACCGTTCCTCTGTCCTTAGTAAGTTACCTGTTCTAAGATATCTGCATTCAATAAAGTATTACATAATTAAAGCATGGTTTTGTCGAAGTATTGCCTTAGCCTTAAATTTCATTCTTTGATTTTTACAGACCGCACTTGTATATTGTTTCCTCCGTCGCCCGTCCGTCCCTCTCACACGATCTCTCCATCAAACATTCCCTGGTAATTAAGCAGTAACGATTTAATCTCTTATAATTCGGACCTCAGCAGAAATGGAAAAGGGTTTTCGAAAATTGTCTGTGTTTAACTCTGGGAGCGAAATGGGGGTTAAACCCTGAAGTTTTCGCAGCAAATCGGGTTAGAACCTCCGATAAAAAAAACCTGCCTGGAGTATAAACTTTTTGAGCACATTTTCATACTCAAGCTCAAACTTCGTGATCTAAATCTTTATAAACCTTGATATAACATTCTTAGTACTCAAAGGAGTACAATGCAAAAATGTTATCGTGTGCTTGAGTTGGCTAAAATTTGTAAATCAAACAAACATGGGCAAATGCATAGAAGATAAAATCAAGCAAAAGTAACGAGTTTGATAGATACAGAAAAAGTTTATAAATCCCAGGCTGTATCATCACGCTAGCCACCTAGATCACTTTTGAATATTTGGTGTGTTGCATCAATTGGCGAGTTCTTAAAAACTTGGTCAATATTAACCCTGGTATAAATCGCCCTAAAACGTTCCCTTGCTTAGATGTTAAGTCATAAATCCTTATCCATCTGGTTCATCTTTTAGTTAATTTATTAAACTCCGTTGCCAAATTAAAGGCAGTTAACTAGTGTAAAGATGGCTGCCCTCCCTACCAACACAAGTGAGTTTATAAGCTTTTCCATGAAACAGAGTAACATGTACAACAAAAAGTGTAAATATTATTCCTACAAGAAAGCGTCAAGCAACTCAATCATACTAATCAATGCCTCAAGTCTTCGTCCCACCATATTTGGTGACTAAATCAGATTAAAAGCAATACAGAGCCAACTGAAAATCTACTGCTTAACATGCACACTCGTAACACGCGCCTGAAAGCTATATTCTTTTAAAGAAATGTAAAGTATACATGTACATCGGTACCGTGACAAGAATAGTACTGCGCCACACACCTTTTAGTTCACCGTTAATAAAACGCCGGCAATTGCAATTGGGGTCCATATCGTCGTCCGTGAGTCTTTTCCGTTAACTAATTGAGCATTTTAACTTCTGATATCTTACCATTTCATCTTTGGAACAAGAGGCACCTTTTAAATTTTCGAGACTCTTGGCGCCTCCTAGGTTCCTTAGGGGTGGGCAGAGAGACTGTCCAAAAACGACAAAATTTTTAAAAAAAACTGCTTTCAAGCACATGTCTAAGGACAAACAAATGCATCATGATGTATGAGCAAAGAAATGTAAATCTGACACCAGGGTGAGTGCCAGAACTTGCTACAGGATAGTTTGTTTATTCTTAAAAACATTGAAAGAATTTCTTTATTGCGATCTTATACATTGAAACTAATGTGGTTAATTTTGGAATGAAAATAAGGGAGTGAATATAACTCATATACGGTAACCAATTGTTTAAATGCAGCCAGATGCGCAGTTTTCCGAAAATTATGTCTCTTCAGTGATGCTCAGAACCGAGGAAAAACTATTTCATAATAAAGGTAGAACGAAGATATATCGCCATCGTATTCATGATTGTAAACAGTAAGGGGTTTTGGGTATTAGGGTGGCCAGAGAAGAGGTCCATGATGTTTATAGTCCAATTCTTTCAGATTTTGGTATGAGCATCTTTGGACAAAGCATATAAAGGGTCAACGTCAGGATTCTTGCACCCCATGGTGCCTTAAAGGGCGGGGTCAAAAAAGTGACAATTTTTCAAAAAACCGTCCTTTTACAAAACTCACAGTCTAAGAAAAAAAAAAAGCATAGTGATTTAGAACAGAAAGACCTCTACCAAATTTACTCCTAGCCTAAATTGTAAAATTGGTGATCCACGGGTTCCTCTATCTCCGCTCAGTCGGCAAAACCTTGGTTGTATAGTGTTTTATTAAACATCTTGTAAAACCATCTTCTTCTTAAGCATTAATTCATTTGAAATAAATGGATATTTTGAATTGTTATCAAAAATATATACGGCCCCAAAACCAAAGTTCGAGGGGGTGTACTAATATCTGATTGTCCCTGGAGAATAGCAACTGGGTTCACACAGGACTCTAAACGTGTTATTCTTTCCACCGTAGAAGCACAGTTATCACAGACACAAGACTAACCCATGGGGACGAGAGCATGTGTCAATGATTTGGGTTCAAAGCTCAAGCCACACTAGACAATTGACGTACCAAAATGAGAGTTTTCTTGGCTCTGGAGCATTTCATTTATCTAGAGTTTAACTTATTCATAATTGATAACGCCCATGGACGCGAGATTTGCCTATTATAGGAATTAAATGTCAAACACAACTAATATTGACGTATCAATGATGGTCTCCTGGGCTCTAGAGCATAAGTCATCTACATAGTCACCATTATCAAAGATATGACACCCAGGGACAGATTCCATATCGAATTAGAATCAAAAAAGATCGATTGGTCAACGCACATTGACATGAGTAGCATATGGTTCCGGCTCTAAGAGAATATCCTTTCTAACTAAGATTATCAATTCATATCATACATAGGTCTACCCATACGGACATAAGATGTCCCTAGATCGACTTTAGGGTTAGAAAGAGTCAAAGTTCAAAGTCGCACTGAACATCAATCGCCATCTATCATTGTTGACAACTGTCTCGTTATTGTAATTGGATGAATGTTCATTAAAGATACCAGACGATTAAAATTTAGCTCCATATCTTTGACAGATAGTAACCTCCATGTAAATTTCCCAAACTTCTCTCTTCCCAATACGCAAAGTTCGCGGTGAGCGATGGTGGCGCCATGAACCCTTTGTTTCGTTTCCAGTAGGCAACGGATAATCAAAATAGCTGAATGGGTAACATGTAATCACAAAATGATGTGGTTGGCGCTACCCTGCCGTTTCACCAGGTCATCATCCTCGCTGGAACAGAAAGTAACCTAAAATTAGAGAAATAACGCTATAAATCTTTATTTTATCGAACTTGAAAGACTATTCATTGAAATATAGGTCCATTTCTCCACTACTCTAAAGACTGTAACTGAATGTTTTATTTGTTTAACCATTTTTGGTTAGGTCCGAAAACGACGAGATAGTCAGAAAGATGCACAGGTTGTTGATAAAGTAATTAGCCGAATACTTATAATGAGGGCCTATATTTGAATACTTACGCCAATCCCAGAGACATAGATTATTTTTTAAAATTTATTCCTTGTATACCCTGGTTTTTTTTTCTTAAAAAGAGGAAAATAGCTGTTACCTTAGTAATTTGCATATCTATGGTCGTTTTATACGATTATAGTCTGCCATATGAACCAGCCATTGGGTTAAATCATGTGGTGTGTGAAACAACTTGTTTTTCAATGATACCGAATGACTACGATAATTTATCTGATCAATGGCCAATGGGCTCGACGGCGGGCGTAAAACCGTTCGACAGGAACTGTTAGCGAGCCGTCCGTAGACACCTGAAATCGCTATACCATGTGTTCCAGGAGTCCCGTGTTTGTCTAGCTTTGTGTTTGTATCTGAATTTTGGACTGCTCGAGAATTTGGTCACTGTGTCTTTGCCTTTACTTATAAAACATGTGTGTTCTACGATTTTCAAACATGCGAAATATTCTTCTTTTATAAGCCAAAATATCTGGATACAAGAAATAGATCGCAAATTCTAAATCAACCAGAATCGTGTATCATGACTGATCAAAGTATATGAACTAAACGATGCGAAGCCGACGTTGTTCATTAGTAATCTTAATTTATCATGGCATTTAAAAATGTGGCCACAAACAATACTCCATAAAGCCACCATTTTAAGAAACTTAAATTTGCCACTTTGTCAGGAAGCTCTAATGTATAGTCATTTTCCTGCAGATTTTAAATGTCCCACCCTCTTTTTCCCTTTTGTTGTTATTGCTCCG
>CAJDSM010003545.1:0-10002 GCA_903981925.1 Ostrea lurida
TATTCAAATTCTTTGCTTCCACATATCCATCGCTCATTGTGGACGAAGAAAGCTTATTTGCATGATTAGCATTGACTTTATCAATGGGGAGCGTGATGGCTGGAAGTATGGTGTAATTTTCGTCCGGATTTCCTGTACCTTTGTCCTGACGAGAGCGTGGTTTCAGGTACGGGTCATCATTCTGTCCCACATCGCCAATAGACTTGGGAGTTAAATAGCCGTTGTCAATGGGATTCAAATAACTGTTCGACACACTTTCATTTTCCAGGTATCCTTTGTTGTCTAACGCTTCCCGTGTGTCGGCATATGAATATTCATTACCCTCGAGACCCTCTTTTATCTCATCATAGACCTCTTCGTCTTGGTGAAGTTTATTATTCGGGAACGATCGATATCTATTCGTCCTTGGTCCTGAGGGATGTTGCCCTTGCATCATTAACTCGGGAAATTTATCCTCCTCTTTTTGCTTGTTTCTATTCAAGAAAACGAGATTCAAAATGAAATTATTTCAATTTAGAATAATCTACAATTATCATATATATATATATGTCATAAATCAAAAAGAGAATACAGGATTAAGAGTAGGGCAAACACTGATCCCAGGACATGTCAGGTGTGGGATCAAGAGTAAGCATCTGCTGTCGACCTGTCACACAAATTGTGAGCCCTACATCTCGATTGGGTAACGGTAGTATCTGTAGTCAAAACCAGTAACGGCTGCAATTGGTAGGAAACATGCCTGGCAATATTTGATCAAATGGTGTATTGTGTTGGTAAATTAGATCACTAAAACGGGAGTGACAATTTGTCATCTTCATAACTTACGAGATTTATCACTGATCGTATCTTTGCCTTTACATTTGGTTAGCCATGCTTTTTTTACAAATCAACTTATTCTTCAAAATGCCTGCATTTCTTAATTAACACCATACAATAATTTGGTTGATAAATAAAAAAAACAAACAAAAAAAAACCAACAAACACCTGATTTCAGTAAATTATTAAATTGGATTGAAAATTTGCTTCACAGGTGCAATCCTTCAAATTCATTATCTCTTACCTCGTCTTTTACGATAATTAATATTCAGTTATTCAAGTTATTACTGGAATGATTAAACAAAAGATACAAGGTTATTATTATTAAATTATATAAATCATTCGGTTACCAACTTTTTTATGCACCAGATCGCGCATTTCACAAATTATGTCTCTTCAGTGATGCCCCAAACCGAAATGTTGGAAAATCCCGAAATATAAAGTAAAACTTTTATAAAAAGTGACAATGTTAGTGCCAAAAAGATTGGGGCCAAAAACTTCGAAGGATTCAGAGCTATGCCTGAGGGAGATAATAACTTAATTTTGATATGAAATTTCTAAATATTCGTACCATTTGCAATTAAATACATATCCGTATCAAGTAGTAACATAGTAGCATAGCAACTGGGACTGTAGAGACCTCGGTTATATTGTCTATAACTTTTGAAGTACAATCATAATTAATAAATATGGGAATGTGATTTAACAATTATCAAAGTGAAGATCTGAAAAATGATCCACAATTATATAGTATTAAGTACTTAAGATAATCAACAACTCGCCAACTGGTACTGATAATAATTCAAGAAAATTATTAATCTGTAAGTGGCGTTATGGGATTGTTAGATTTTACCGAGAATTATCATTTAAACAAATTCGGTAAGTATGTATACTACTGAGTAATGAGAATGACTGTAACAATTATTATATAACATTGAATACTGCGCGACATAAACTTAAAAGAAACTGTCCGTCAGTGTCAGTAATGGAGGAAAATTGATCTTAAGAATGATCTAAGGTGAGTAAATGAGGATGATTTAAGAATTATCTAAGTGAGATAATGAGGATGATTAAGCATTATCACCTGAGTATGGTGTGTATGTCCTTCTCAACTTATTCGAATACGCAAGAGCTTGTTTCTGCGTACGATAGTTCTTTTGAATCGAGGAAGCTACTTACAGGACAAGTTTGTTGTTTGCAGGGGTTCAAAACAGATCACGTTCTAAAGGCAGCATTTCGTAAATTATTGGTCGTCTATAAAACATTAGTATTACCAAATCTTACTGACCTATCATTGAGTCAATGCCTGTCTTGATCGTGTTCATAGCCATTTGTTTAAGCCGTTCTTCACACACTGATTTGACTACGGATTGTTCCGTTTTACTGATCGAAGACTATGGGCTCACGGCAGGTTGTGACCGGTCAACAGGGATGCTTACTCCTTTCCTAGGCACCTGATCCCACTCTGGGGGATTTGTGGGGGGTCCAAGGGTCCGTAGATTGGTCCAACTCTTGTTTTTGTATTCTAGGACTTACGAGATTGATCACCTAGTTCGGTATCTTTGCCCCTTTACATGCTAAGATGAGTAATGAGGAGATTTAAGAATTACTCTAAGTGAGTACATGAGGATGATTTAAGAATTATCTAAGTGATTACAAGACACATGTGAGCACTTGAAATAATTCAAACCTTTCCATAGTTAGAATGATTGCAAACAACTCGCACGCTATAAGTACTCACCTTCGACAAGCAAACGATCAAATTGCCTCGCGATTTATGACGATCACGCAGGTGCCTCCAGGAAATGCCAACGATCAATGAAGTTTCTCTGTCAACTCAGGATAGGACGATATTCAATGTTCTTCCCCACAAAAGCAAGAAACGTCACCTATAGAACATATTTTCAGTTCTCTGAAACTTATAAAATTAGTCCCGAACTCAGATATGATTAAATAAGAAAACAAATACAGAAAAATTAATCATTTTAAAAGTACCAAATACATGTAAATCTACAACGTCTCTTTTCAGGATTGATTCATATATTGGACATACGTCAAATTTTGACAAGTTTGTGCTTTTTTAAATTTGATAAATCTTATGTTTGAAGTCTCTAGGAAAGTAATCACTGGTCTTTGTAACTATAGATAGTTGTTTTGTACCTTTAAAGAAGCCTGAGGTTATAGTCCGTCAGTGGTTTGTTGTGATGCGACTGGCAAGAGATGCTTGAAAGTGAAGAACACCTGGGTGTTGTTACTTGTCATCTTTACGCTAGGTTGGCAATGTGCAGCTCTTAAAAAATACACCTTGAGAGAATGAAACCTCATGGCATAACAAATTGAGTCTTTACATACAAAGTTCATATAGTACTCTACTTGTATTATGTCACACGGGTTCCCCATGAAAATTGCGAACTCATCTAATTCCTTACGACTGCTGTTCTGAGATCTCAGTGCCTTCTTACGGACCCCGTATTTCAAACCTAAGTGTAAAGGTGAAAATTAACAAAACAGTGATCAATTTCATAAATCCATACTCGTGAAATGATGAGACGTGGGAAAACACGGAGCCTGGATATAACACCAGAAGGTTGGATTAGAAATGTAGGAGGAGATCTAAGACATCCCTGCTCGACCGGAGCTTACACCCGCCGGTAAGCCCACAGCCTCTATCAGGTTAAAACGGAGTAGTAAAACCCTAGAATCTATTTATTCATACCTCGACTGTTTACCTAAATATAAAGTTAAGTGAATCAAATTTGCCTATTTCCCTGATAACCGCTACTCATGAAATAGTTTCTCGGACACATTTGCCCAGAGGAAAATAGTCTGAAAACTCATTTACCGGTTGCATATATTTCTCCCGCGTTTACTTTACGGAGTGTCTACTTGCTTATGTCATTCTTGAAGCCAACACATTTGCGTTATACATTACGGAGGTCTCTTGTTACGATCATTCTGAAGCCAAACAGCTTGTTATTTTTTTTCAACACAGTCATTGGAAAGGTATCTCTTCTTGGTTTAACTTTTGGTTATAAAAAAATACCTATTTACTGGCACATACTCGGACAATAACAAGATTTCATTGTACCCCATCGACAGCAACTATTTCCTCGGTATGCGCCTCGGGAGATAGTTTGCTGTCTTGGGGAGACAGTAAACTTGTAATTATCTCCTCATAGCCAGTAATAGGACTATACTTTATGTACGGCACGAATTAAAACATTATGCAATCTATCTTTTTAGATTGAAAAGTATTTCATCATTTGATGCCTGTACCATCAAGATACTTTATGGTACATAGTAAGAATCACTAATATTCTTAATGTGATCGTCTTGTATGCAATACTGTTTGACATGAGGAAATTATTTAAGTAAATCATAAATTTCTTGCTGTATTCGTTCACAAGCATACCGTGAGCTGATGGTTCCCTGCGCGACGCCGAGAAAGCTTCCGGCCACCGGACATATATCACTCAACACCAACCTGCCCATCCACTCGTCCTATCACACATTGTCTCCATGTATAATTTGCTTCACTGTGTTCGGCGTCACCACCGAGAGGGACCCCATTTGCGATCCCCACATATGGTAAGCCAGAAACAAACAATTCCCATCGCTCTCCGAGAAAGGAAATTCTAAAACCGCACCAGGATTCGCAGAAGTCGACCCATAGAAATAGGCGTAGTAAGTTCCTGGAATTAAAATATTGAAAAAAGAATGATTAAACCTGTTGATATAAGAAGAATGATTAAGAATGATTAAACTCCGTGTTTTCCCACCACTCATTTTTGTAAATCTACGTCCAGGTATATACGTGTAAATTTTGCAATGTTATTTTTGGATGTTGTCATTGAAAACAAACCTTCTAAAGCCTGAACTGGTCCAGACTGTTGAAGCGGACTTTTGTACGAAGTCACAGTGAAGTTGTCATTGGTCCATCCACAAACATCCCCATTTTCAAATCCACATTTTATATTTTCCACTACAAGAAACCAACATTTGCAATAAATAGTTTTCAAATATATATATTTAAATTCTTTTCATCTATAAAACATGGATTTACAATACCTCTATTTGAAAATAAATGTATATCTAGATATATTTATGACCAAGATGCCTGCCAATTATTTCACTTCCGGTTCAAAAGCAATATTATTTTCTTTAGATGGTCAATGGATATTGTTCATAAGAGATATATTTTAACAAACTAAGCAGTATCACCTAGTTTGCTAACATATTTCGATTATTCCAGAAAATACGTTGTGAAAACCAACTACTTGTCTTAAAACTGACAGGAATCAAACAATGAAACAAACGGTCGTATCGACTTGCATCCAACATGGAAAAACATTCCGCATACATATGACATTACCCTACCAAATGGCAACATTGTACATGTTACTGGTTCCAAACCTCATTGTTCTTTCTAGATTCTTTCTCGATAAATCATTTATGGCATTGTGCATACCTTTTCCCACAAAGCTAATAATTAAAGCTATCCACAAAACAACATCCAAAGTAGACCTGATCGCCATATTTAAATGAAACCGGAACGCGCTCAAGCATTTCATACGTATCTTTAAAAATAATAATAGAGAACAGCAATGACATTGATGACTTAGGTGTTCTTGAAATTACTGCAGCGCGTCTGTGATAATGATTCGTTAACTCGTGCGATTGACTTAATTTCATTTTAAAGTATAAATCAAGTCAATACTGTAATACAGTGCGTTCATCAATGATTTGAAATTTGCATTTCAACGCATGGCCGTACTCTTGAATATCACAAAATTGGCGCATTACACATTCAAATTAATTCTAAGAAGTTGCCTCATGTTCTTGATAATGGTCTTTTAAATAATCTTTGCAGGGTATCATCAGCAAAAAAACCCAAAAACTACTAGCACCGATATACTAGTATTCATAGGTTTACACAAAAATGTACGAGTTAATGTTCTCCTCAGCGCACTCCCCGACCACTGTCCAGTGATTTCATATTTCCTCTTTTTTCAAACTGCTACAATATATTACTGAAGTAATATTGCAAATGATATTGTAAATGATTTGAGTGATATAGAACTGAACTGGAAATATGTGTAACGCTGATGGTTGTTTCACAAGGAATCTATCCATGAGTCACACTCCGCTTTCAAGGTACGTTGTACGTCTGAACCAGGAAGTGATATGGAAATCTGAATTTTTAAAGTCACCTGTATTGTGTAGGTTAGTTTTTAAAGCCTCCTGTATTGTGTAGGTGAGTTTCACCATTGTGGGTACAAAAGCTGTGACATAATTACAGCGTGTCAAATTTTACGATAATGTGCAGATTCACATATATGGCAGACAACGTAATTTGCATACGAAGGAGACTGATAAAATCAAGTGGGAGTTTTTTCTTTCTTCTTTTTAACTTGTTTTATTCTATTATTATTTTTGTTGTTGCAANTTTTTTTTTTTTAACTTGTTTTATTCTATTATCATTTTTGTTGTTGCATGGAAATAAAATGCAAATATTATGCAAGACATATATGCACAGCACATGCTACATTCTCCTCATAGCATGCTTTCCCCAGTCATAGATTCCCAACGTTAAAGCGTAATCTACTTTTATCTGTAATTCAACACCTTTGACTTTACATACGGGTCGATAAGCGTGTATTAAATCTTTCCAGATGTGGTAATCTACTGGCATTTCCCCTTTGATTGTTTTCGTAAAAGGCGTTTAAAAAGAGAACGTCCTTAACGATATCAATACAAAAGTTCTAAGTGTTAATCAACTTCAGACACACCAGACCGGGGTCTACGTACCTGGAGGGCAATAGAGGTAGTCTGATGTACAAAAGTATTTCTAGTACACCAGCTAAATAGTGTCACATCAGCAATTTCAAAATATCGAACACTTATACATGGCGAGAGTATTCCCAGCAGTTAACATTCAAGGTTTATTCGCCTCTTACGACAAGCAAGGGAGACTGAGGACCTATTCTATCCCGGGTCTCCTGGGTGTCACAGCATGTGTGGCACGATAAAGATCCCTCCCTTCTCAAAGGCCATAAGCGCCGACCACAGGTCTAACTTTGCAAACCCTCACCGGCGATGGTGACGTCTTGATATGAGTGAAATATTCTCACGAGGGACATAAAACAATATACATTCAATCAATCAATCAATCAAAGTTATCGATATTAAATTGAAACTAAATGGATATTTAGACACAGAGCAGTAGCCTTTTATCAATGTAGGGATTTTGGTATAGGGTGGTGCAAAAATAAGTCAGTTTATAAAATGTGTGAAAAATAGAAATTTCGAACTTTTTCTTGATACAATCTTGTCATCATTGAAGGGGATGTTTTCCATCTGTATTTCAATTCATTAATAGGATACATACTGGTGTCTACTTTCCTTACATTTTAGTGCTATTATCTTGTGATAAGATATATACAAGTAATTGGATATAATACAGTCTTTATATCACGAACGTGTTTTAAACGCGCTTATTACTTTAAAAAGAGATGAACATTTCAATCTGTAAAGAAATTCACTCCAGGTGATGTCATTTCCTGTAGATCATTTAAAAGATTACCTTTGCCATAAAGATAATACTAATAGTTTCTAATTTTGCGAACAACTTGTTGTTATTAAACCCTTTTGATCGTCACTAAGCACCTGCTGTGTGGTTAAAATTATTTAACGAGATAACAATAAGTCATGTAGATTACCCGAAACAAAATGACGATGTGGTTCACTGATAGCACCTTTCAAATAAATCTACCTGGATACTGTAAAGGTTATTTCGTCTTGGTATTTGTTGTGTGATCAAAAGATATTAAACATTACTTGCGGTAATTCTCCGTTAAAAAATATAGCTTCCAAAATTAAAAATAAAAGAGGATAAAAAAAAGAATTTCTAATAATATTTAAAGCTGGCCCCGGTCTTGGTAAGGTAATATCGCCACCGATTCGCCCTAGGAAAGGTTGCACCAGAAAAAAAATGTAATGTCACTTCATTGCCAAGGTATTACTGTGGAATCAGCCCAGTTGCTATGTACTATGTTACTAGCTTGAAATACGGATATGTATTTAATTGCAGTGGTAAAATTAGAAATTCATATCAAAATTAAGGATTATCTCCCTCAGGCATAGCTCTGATCCTTCGAAGTTTTTGGCCCCAATCTTTTGGCACTACATTGATCACTTTTATAAAGTTTTACTTTCATGTTTCGGATTTCCAACATTTCGGTTTGAGCATCACTGAAGAGACATAATTTGTCGAAATGCGCATCTGATGCATAAAAATTGGTACCGTACATGATGTATATTTTAATTCGTGGGGGTCAATGTTCGTGGATAACCAAATTTGTACTGGTTCGAGGGGACGTAATTTCTTAGGTAGTTGATTAATAATGCAAACGGCATAATATTTATGTAGATTAAAGGGGGAAAACATGTGGGCATAAATTCGTGGGTAAGAGTGACCCACGATATTCACGAACATTTGTCCCCCACGAACAATGTATTCCAAATTACTTTACTTTTTTAATCACTCACCTTGAAATATGATACGCTAACCTTGAGTCAAGGTTACTAGTATTACAACCTTGACTATTATTACACTCGGTCTAGCCATAATCAGCCTTTGATTCAAGGACAAATAAGCTATCGCCTTTCCGTCTAGCACGATGTGGCCGGAACAGTTTATTTAACGGACAACCCTCACCCCATCTGAGTATCCTTGCCTATAAATTTACATTTCATGGACGAATCGGACTGCCGCTCATTCGATCCGTAAAATATTGATTAGCCAGCCAAAAACATTAAACATGTAATTTGCAGTGTGGATATATATGTTCAATGTACATTTAGCTTGCAGCTTATTTACAGTATTATAGCCATATTATGTAAACTGAAGAAGAGACAGGTCGTCCTGAAAATAAATAGAGTTCTCCATATGAGTGAAAGATTCACGAGATGGACGTTATATATTATCATACATATGCCAAATCTGCCGAAAGGTGACAATAACGAACAGTGATCATTTCAATAAGTCCCAAACAGAATACAAAATAAGAAATTGGCAAATAAGGACCACTGGATAACCTTAGGTGGAACCAGGTGCTTAGGAGGATTAAGCATCCCCCTGTTGACCAGCTACACCTGCCTTGAGCCCATTGTCTTCATCACGTAAATTTTACTCTTGCTAAAATCCATGACAATTCTCTCCTCGTGCCAGAGGAGGCCTGGGTCTTATTTACAAACGAGTGGAAAATACTCAAAAACGATTAAAGAAAGAAAATGCACATATATTACGAGCTGTAAGTGAAATGTCACAACTTTACCTCTGTATGACACTCAACTGTCAAATGATATTTGAAACACAGCCTACAGAATGTATGATACAAAAAGGCGAAGTTAACATTGTGTCAAACGTAATCATAATCCAAAAAACACATACAAAATCGAGTGTAGGGCAACACGGACCTCCGACAAAAGCGAAGGTAGGATCAGGTGCCATGGAGGAGTAAGCATCCTCTGCTGACCGGTCTGACGCGGCGCCGAAATGTTCCTTTGCCTTATACATTGTAGAAATGTTTAAACAAATATTGCAATTTCATTTTACAACTCATACATGATTCCCATCCAGACACTAGATAAGTGGCCAGAAATTTCACAATTTGGAATATATTGATGTCCTAATTTTAATCAGTCAACATTTTTATTAATAACAAAAATGGACCTTTTGGACCAAGGTGCAATACATTGTACAGTTTTCGTACGGACTACCATGATAATTTCACATTGCTTATCATGTATAGAAATTGGCGAAGTAAACAATGTGTTAAACGTAATCATAGTCCCAAAAACATATATACAAAGTCGAGTGCAGGGCAATACGGACCTTCTCCTATAATAGCGAAGCCGGGGTCAGGTTTCATGGAAGAATAAGCATCCTCTGCCGACCGGTCATACCCGCCGTGAGCCCCTAGTCGAAATAAAGTAAATTGATTACTCGTCGTCAAATCTAGTACGAAAATGACATTCTAAGGAAGGGTATGAAACAAATCAGTCAACATATGACTTAGTGATAATTTGTAATAGCAAACAAGGTCATTATAGCGACCGTAGAATTTGCTAAATGATGACTTTAAATGAAATGTGTTATATAACCCTGCAACATCAACTTGTTTG
>CAJDSM010003547.1:58-16917 GCA_903981925.1 Ostrea lurida
ATGTAATTACATCCTCTATGATAAACCTCTCGAATGGCTTCACATGACGATTATTACTCACTCGCAATCTCAATGTTTACTTTAAACATGTATACATACGACCTAATGCGATGCTACTACACCCACTGACGGAACGAAACGAAACGATCTTGAAGAAAGCTGGAACGATTTCATGAAACGTGAACGGTTTGCCACGAAGCTAACGCTTTCGAAGCTCGTTTGTACGAACCTGCTGAAATCGATTGTACGAAGTAACGTGTACGAACGATTTGCACGGTTGCCACTGAACGGCTTCCTTTCTTGAACGGTGCACAAACGGTAGGCGGACCCGCACGCTTTGTGAATGGCGGGTGATTGGATTACATTAAACGGTAGCGTGGCCTGTACGCTTGGTTTATCTCAGCATGTATTAATTTTATGGGAGTGATTATATAAACAATTAAAATATTCAAATACAGAATTACCTTAAAATTAATAGAGATGGGGAAGAAATGTTTAGAATGACTAAACTGATTCACATTTTGTATGTTGTGTGTACCGTTTTAATAATTGCAATTATGAAATTAAGAAAAAAAAAACTATTATTTAATGAAATTATATCGGGATTTAATAGACGGGAAAAAAATGAAAATCGCATCGATGTTAAATGAAAATTAATCAACTTACATAGTGATTTTTACGGACTTGTACTGTAATTTGGTTCTTAAAGTATACATGTGCATTGTTGTAATCAATTTGTTTGAGTGACCTAAATTTAAAGTTAAAACAAAAAATCGAATATGATTGTTGAAAAGCAAGTAACGAAAATGCCAGAAAAAAAGAAGGACAAACTAAAATCCGCATCCTTGTGAAATAATGAACTTGCATTATTGATTCAACAACTCCTAAATATATAATATAGAGTTTAAAGCAACTGAAAAACAAAATTCCTCTTCTGTCTCTTACATGTAATGAATGTGCATATATGAACAGACTTTTTGAAATCAGTTGTCTTAGTGATCATACCCGTTCACAGAATTAATTGACGTTTTTGAATATATTTGGGAAAAAATCTTCCCGTAACAAATGTCATATTATTAGTTTACAGTGAAGATTTTTTTTCAAAATATATTTAAAACGTTTAATTTCCTGTGTAATCCATGTAACAATGAAAAAAGAAACAAAGGCAACCACAGTCTAAATGATATTTTGATACAACATAAGACATCGTAATAGACCGCGAGCGTCGTAAATTGACACTATAATAGCTCCTGATAAGGGCACACGAACCCCCTACTCGACACCTTTCAAATCGAAACCAAAGGGAGCAATCAAAACAACAGGTTCACACCGTTGCTGTAAGCAACAATCCCCTACGTTAAATAAAATACCTATACCCCTAAAATATATCACTATTAATCCCACCACCCAAAATCTTTTTTTAAAACGGTATTAAACAGATGTACATAACAAATACTTTTAGCCTTTGGTATTACGATCAGTATTAATTTGTTCAAGAATAAAAAAAAAAAATTAACATTCTTCGGGCAGGGGGCATATTGTAATTTAGCATACAATCACTGTGAATTTACTTTGAAAGTAAGACCAAATGAATCGTAAATGCATGAATTATCACGAATTTTTTCTTTTATGTGGGGCGTGTTGGTTATTTTTTTGTTTTCTTTCTATTTTGTATCAATCTGAAATTAAACATGCAAAGACTGATACAATATTTAGAATGATTCATGCAAAGGTGAAATTTCACATTTTCGGAAGACTTGTCACGTCAATTTTCACACTCGGGCAAAAAGCCAACACCAATGTTTATTCATAGCACCCGGATAAGCTCTATTAGGACCTTTGAATTTGCACAGAATATATAAATATAAGAGACCCGATCACAAGGAGATCCTACATCGTGGAAAAAAAAAAAACTTGAAATTGCAAGTGAATTGTTTTGCTAGCCTGCTCCCACTAATCCTGAATAATTATCTCTTAAAAGGCTATAAACTAGCAGGATTGCATGTACATTTAAAAACAATATGATATTGTTTGGTTCGGAAAAAAAAAACCCCAAAAACAGAAGACACGGTTCATTCTTAAAACAAAAATCATTTAAGAAATAATAGAAGTTATTTATGAAAGCAATTTACGAAATGTGACACATATATATTCTTAATTGTACACTGTATTCTTATAGATACATGTTTTTACGGGGAAGGGGGGTATCGGTAACATGAACATACTATGCATTATTGACAAATCTAAAATATTGCCTTCATAGCATGGCAAGCTCGTCGCACAATATATGTAATAATCACTATCGATTCACATGTAGACTGCATTGGCATGTACATAAGAAATTAATTGCTATAAAAAGAGATCAAACACCTCTCAATTTCCGATCTGTAGCCCATTATTTGTTTAAAAACCGACATGACCCAGTTGATTCTGATTCCAAATATCACTAGGATGTTTTTAGAGTTGAATACCGTTAAATATTTACTCGTGGGTTACTAATTATGATACATCATAATTATGTAAGTTAATTGTGAATATCGTGCTTAAGTTAGAATAATGATTGATTCCCGTTCTCTTCTCTTATTCTGAAAGAGAAATAATTCTCTTATTTCAATGTAACATTTGACCATTCCCTCTGTGCATGTAGCATGTACGAAATTTTTAGAACATCTAATACTACTAGCGAGAAAATAAGTAATACTCGCTGCAAAGACATTATAAATTATCTGTCGCTGGCAAATATTTAAAAGTCTTAAAATTAATAAAGTATTACGAAATGAAAATCAACTAACTTTTATCTGCAGAGATGCTCCTGTTTTTTGCATACGCACCAAAAACCCTGATGCTCTTGCCTTGTAGTTTCAAGTCGTACGTTTTCAATAATTTGTTGAATTTTTACTGTTGACAATCCAACTGTCTTCAGATTCAAATACTGATTTTATTTGTGTTGGTCAGTTACGTCCACCTTTCTCGAAGCCATAGCGATTGGACTTATACGCTCTGTAGGGCCGTGGCTTAACGTCTGAACTTTAGGCGTGGCTCCGCACAGAACATATCCGCACGGAACGATCTCGCACGAACGGCTTTAACGGCACGAAACGTTACTGAAACGGTTACGAAAGCATGAAACATCTAACAACGCTACGTTCGCACGAAAACGCGAACATTTCCCGGAACCCTAACGGTTTGCCCGGAACACTGAACATTTTACGGAACCGAACGAAACATTTGAGGTGGGTAGTAGCACGCTTTAGGGTCTGTAAAATCTCTCACTTATGAGCACGATGTTTTTGATATAGGTTCCGAGTGTAATCCTTATCACAAGTCTGTTCCAATAGTGCAAAAGTACTTGGGAATCATCTCCTGTGGACTGAGAGAGTGTCCAAGGCCGCATTATTTTGTGGTTTTTCTTTTTTAGGTACATCTCAGATGAAAATTAATTTGCCCACTGGTGTTGGTGGGCTATTTTTAGCATGGGCATTTGAATATCCACAGAACACAGTGGCTTGTATGGTATATAAAAACTCGGGATAAATGCCCACTCCTAATGCCCACTGGGATTCAAAGTGAGTGGGTCAGCCCACGGTGGAAAGTGGGCATTCAGAAATCCACCTGAGCTGTACTGTATCCTAAGACAGATAATGTACATACAATATTGAGCATTTAATAGGCACCCGAGCTGTACTGTATGCACCCTCACACAACACACACACATTTTTTGTATTGTTTATATTATTTATTGGTTTTTTGTTTTTAGGTGCAGGCTACGCATCCCTACGCAAATGAAGATGAGGATGAATTGTCATTTGAGACGGGAGAGATTATTTACGTAATTCCATTTGATAACCCTGAAGATCAGGCAAGTGGGCGTTTTTATGTACAACGTAATGTTTCAGGGTTAGCAGATTAAGGATGTCTGTCTTTACTTTTTTATGCTCTTGAGATGGTTGCATGGGGGCATATTGGTATTGTAAAATAATTTTGCTTTGTCAAGGGTTGTTATAACTGTTGTAAAACAAGATAAATCATGATGAAGGTCAAACTCTGACCTCAAGTTGTCCATCAGAATGCCCCAATTTTTATGACCTGGAATCTTTCATTTGGGGGCATATACTTTTTGGTCTGTCTGTCTGTTTGTCTGCAGGAAAAACTTTAAATTAACATTGGCCATAGCTTTTGAATGATAAGTGATAGGAATTTCTTATGTGTACTCCTTATGACAAGCCCTTTCTTCTGGTACCATAATTTTTTACCTGACCTTGACCTTCAAGTTTGACCTACTTTTCAAAAACTTTAATATTGGCCATAACTTTTGAATGGTAAGTGATAGATTTTTCACATTTCACACATGTGTAATCCTTTTTGCAAGTCCCTTTCACTGGCATGTGGAATCCGGGGTCATCAGTGTTTCACAAACACACATCTCCCATGATTTTATTGTCTTTTAAATCTGGATTTAGTTGTATAAGCTCATGTGAGCTTTTCTGATCAACCGTTGCCCATCTGTCTGTAAACTTTACACATTTTTGACACCTCTAGAACCACAGTGTATTTCGTTCCCACCAAACTTTGTACAGCTAGCATCACTGTGTGAAGGGGAGTAAAAAATGTTCTAATGAAGGGCCATGCCTTCCTTCTAAGGGGAGATAATCAAGAAAAAGTTAAAAAAAAATTATAATAATAGGATAACTTACAGTCATTTAAAAATAAAATTGGACTTCCTACTTTTTCTGATGCTATATAAAAACTAAATGCATCTAGAAAAATCAGAGAGGGGTGTACTGAATTAGCAGTCCATTTGTTTGGTAAAATTGATAGTCATTCAGCTAAAATGAAAGCTGTGAAGATGTCGATTCATGTTGATTACAGACAGCAAAACATGACTGTATAACACGACATAGCATAAATTACCATAATTATGTGATCAGTTCTATTGATAAATTGGAATGAAGATAATGATTTTTTTCACTTTTTGATCCCAAACGTGTTTATAAAAAAAAAAAAGAGATAGGTTTAGTGGTGGGATTGTCATGCTGATGCCAGTATTGGGCAGATTTCTCCTTGATTACATTGATAACACATCACAGATTATCTTTTGTGAAAGATTTGCTGAAAGAAAAATTGTATGTTGGCACTTTATGTTGGAGGCTTAATTATAATTATAGCTATATATGAATACAAAAAGTACATTGATTCCCAAGAAAGGATTTCCCTGAAATCTTGTACTTTTAGAAAACATTTGTGCTTTGAGTATGCTTACACTACCTACACATAATTAAAACTGTCAATCTTTTTAGGTCACCTGAGTAAACTCAAGTGATCTATTGCAATTGGTCTTCGTCCGTCGTCATGCGATGTGCGACGTGCGTCAGATCTGTTAACAATTGAACTGTACCTTCTTCTTGATAACCACCAGTCCAATTCTTTTCAAATTAATTGGTATGAAGCATCTTTGGGACAAGGGGCACATAAATTGTAAATTTCAGATCTCTTGCACTCCTGGGGCCTTGGGGGATGGGGCAAAAACTGCTAAAAAGTGACCAATTTTCTAAAATCTTCTTCACAACCGCACATGTCTAAAAGAAACTAAATGCATAGTGATGTAGAGCAGGAAGCCTTTACCAATATTGTAAATTTGGTGATCCCAGGGTAGGGGTTATGACCCCAGGGTGGGGCCAAATTTGGTATATAGTGTTTATATGTAAATCATTTTAAAAGCATTTTCTTTAATGCTATTGATATTAATGTGAAACTAAATGAATATTTTGAATGAATAGGGAGCCTTATATCAAAATTATAAATTTCATGATCCTAGGGGTATTAGGGTGGGGCCAAAATGGTCAGTAATGAAATGTGTTAACAATTGAACATTTACTTTTATATGCCAATGTTCACATTTGATATATGGATTTCTCTCTTTTTCAAATGAAGGACCTAGCTTGCATAGGGTTGGAATGGGGTTAAAATGTTGGCTCAAGTTTTACATATTGCATTGATATTTGGACAAAATTATTTTAAGATCATCTCCAGAACAGCAAGAAGACCATGTTTAGTAATATTATATGATATCGAAGCATCCCAATGATGTGGATTCAAAATCTTGTTAAGTAATATGGCCTGTGGGGCTTAAAATGCTGGCCGGGTCAAATTCTTCATGGTAAAGAAGAGGATCAAAAATATTTTTAAAATGTTTTGAAGAACAGCCAAGGGGACTTGGATGAGCTTTGTAGGCCACAGGTGTCTTGCTTATGTGATGATTTTAACACAACCAGATGTTTCACTAATGTCAATGTTTTATTTCATAACGGAAAATGTGAGGATTAAGCAAAGCTGCATTGCATAGTACACAGATTTCGTGATTATGTAAAGGTATTTCCTGTGAAACCTCAACACTGACAATGGAGAGAGTGGCAATCTTTCACTTGAGGTCTGACTGAACTCGATAATGATGTTACGAAAATATGCTATACCTAATACCGTATAAGTAGAAATTTTAGCGAGACGCAAATTTAGCGTTTTCTCCAGAAAAGGCGGTATTTTATTTTAGCGGTAAATAATTTTAGCGATTTCATAATCTATTTTGTCGAAAAGCTTTGCCAATGATTTGGAATGAATTATTAGCGATATCTAATTTTAGCGATCTCAAAGCCCTCGCTAATAATGCCAAAATTAAATCCTCGCTAAAATTTCTACTTATACGGTATTTCAAATTTTCTTTACGATTGAACTATCTAGTGTTAGTATATAGCATTGTATGATTCATTTGAATCAATCTAGTAATACATATGAGCCTTAACAGCTCAGTCTGTAAGATATCAGAATTCCATCACATTCACTGGAAACCTCAGAATATTATACTTATAGGTTATAGACTTTGTATGGGAAAATATGACGACCGAGTTTTTTGGCGCGTACACGGACCGAGCTTGCGAGGTCCGTTTGCGACAAAAAACGAGGTCGTCATATTTTTCCATACAAAAGTCTATAACCTTTTTATTATATACTTTCAATTTCATTTAGAAACTAACAAAATTTTATTTTTAACACTTTTTTCAATAGTTTAACAGACTAAGAGCTGAATTTGAAACTTTTGCCACCACAGAGATAATAATCTCCTGATTATAGTGGAGATATTTTCCCTATGTTGCTGCTTGGAGCAAACCCTGTTTTTACCATATTCAAGTCCTCTGCAATTTGTTTTGCATCTTCAAAGCATGAGGTTGAATTGGGTTCCACCTCTCTACAATTTCTTTATCCCAACGTGTTCCCCGATAACTTACTTGCAGTGTAAATGTCAATATCGCTTTCTTGAAGTTTGACAGTCAACGCTTTATTGTATCTTAACATACCTTGTAAACACAAACTTACAAAACAGAGATAGTTACGTCATCGAAGTCAAAAGCCCCTGTCGCGATCACTTTAGTTTCTGTCCCAAGACAGTCTTCATCAGGGTACTTTCATTAAGTTTATTTAGATTTCTGCAACATTTAACGACCACTGTCATACTGGAAAACACATCAAAGCAGAACAGACGCTCAAACCCACTTCTTACAGATCCTACTATTTTCTTCTGGAAAAATTACAGATCATCATTTTCTTATACTAGTCTCAAGAAACCGTTGTCGTTTACAGTAACTGGCAAAGAAATATGAACACTGAATCAGACATCTATCATATTCCTCACAAGGGTAATTGCATGCTGAAGCATGCTCCAATTCAATACTGTACTCCGACAGTGAGTGACCAAAGCCAATTGGTAGACTTAATCGTCCCTACACCCTCTTTATTCCACGCCATTGCTATTCACCGTCGTATGCTTGCCGCATTTTCTCAATCGGAATTGCAGCAAGCGCGAGATTCAGTAGCTTATCAGCAATCGCTTCCCCAGTATTCTTCTATTTGCAAAGTCAATAATTCTCCCTTTATGAGCAGGATGTCTCTACTATTAGAAATTCTGAGACACAGTATCTAAAACTCTTTTGCATACTTTCAGTTACCTCATCCTATATGAGAATAAAAACCCTCTCCTTGTAAAACCCTCAGAATCTTACCTTGAATATATTCCCAATATCTGGATAACCTCATCGAATGGTTTTGCTGTATATAAGCAGTTTCTTTGTGTCTGTATATTGTAAGCAGAGATGCTCATCATCTTTCCAACAGCTGCCCAGGTATCCAGGATATTACCTTTATTGAAAGAATCACTTTGCTATCACTCTGGTCCTCGAGAATGTTTTGGTTTGCCACATAAAATACCCGCATCTATCATCTCGAGCACATATAGTTGCGATGAGACTGTTACCTGATTTTGTGAATTTGAGTTTTATAGAGAGATGAAGTTGCTCTTCGGATGTCATTTGTGTTGATAAACAGCTTTGCACTCTTGTGTGTTCCTGAATTATGCTTTAAAAGGGAGATATCCAAGGGCTTATCTTATAATCAATAAAAAGGTTGTAACAAATTTTTTATGGCAAGACATCTGTCGAGGAAATATGACACAAAACTGCACAGACCCCCATTTAATAGTTTGCTAAAGCTCAACCAGATAAACTGATTCAACGAGAAGATTGGAAATTAGTGTCTTTTGTGTTACCTGTCATCTTGTTTGAACACGACCTTTTGTATCTGCGACATCGTCGGTGGAGGTTGATTCTGAATAAAGTTTATCCTTCAGTCTGATGACAAGTTGTCAAATTTATTAACCTTGTACATTCTTCCAAGATCGAAAAAGAGAATAATCGCCGCAGATTTGCATCATCAATTTGGTACCTTTATGAATTCATTTCACCCGTGAATATCTTCTTTCATTCTTGAGTCCATGGATTTCCGGGTATTATGAATATCAGCCACAAAGTTTGATCTTATGGCCAGGCTCATTTATTCGTTAATTTCAGTGGTATGAAATGGGAATACAAACCACAAAAATATTTGTGTCCAATTGTGTGGGTTGCAATTTCAGTGTTGACCACATGATGTAAAGCGAACCCGGAAACTTCACTCTAAAATGCTTATTTCTTGATGATAAATGTCTTTCACAGCAGCATTTGAACCTTGGGTAAATCTATATATCGGATCATGCATTGCCGCTGCAAAAAGTGAATAAAAGAACAAATTTCCCCGATTGTATAGAGTCTAAAAAATTTCATTTTGAATTGACTTGAGAAAATTTCCCCGAACAAGTGCTGTCTGAACTGATGTCTTCCATCAACATTATGTATTATTGTTGGATGAGACCACATTATTTCCATAAGTTGCCTGTGACAATTTCTGAATTTCGTAATAATTCTAATAACGGTCATATCACGTAGTTCAATGTGTCCCTCTTCATGACCTAGAATGCTTTGACAGCCCTATAAAAAACAATTCCATCTCGTACACTTTCACTGGTAAAAATCTACAGGCATCTTCTGTGTAAAGCACCTCAGCAATTTTGATCTACATGTGTATAGCGACTTGGGAGCATCACATGGATCTCGTTCACTTATATAAGTTTGGTCTAACTCTTTCTGCAACTGCGATCTTAAAAGATACTTCAACTGCAATGCTAAAATTTGCTTGCCAGCCTTTCGCTGCTGCTTCTGCAGGATGGTGAAACCGACCAAAATCCCTTTCACCCCATTAATATCTATTTTCTCAATTAGCAAATTTAAATGAGCAATGAAAACTAATTTACTAGTCAGAAGTGACAGTCTGAAACCCAAGTCAGAAATGAACATACTGTTGATCAATGTATAACGTAATGACAAAATTATGACGTCAATCCGCTCCGACCTCGTTCAAGAGATTATTAAAACAAATCGATCCTGTATAAATTCGTTAGAATTAAACTCCTGAATACTAGTTTTTGATTATTCTTTTGACGTATAACATGTGAAGTCACAAATATGAAAAATGCTATTTTTCATCCAGTAATATCAGCGATATTAAACTTGGCAAATTCCAGGGGGGGCGTCCAGACCCCCCCCCCCGACCCCCCGTAGATCCCCATCTTTAATTCAACATTCAAATGATGACCGTTAATCTATTATATATATACTATATGTTATTTTTCAGTTCATATGTGATTCATATTATCCCAGCAACTAGTCAAATAAAAGACACCATATTTCCATATATGCTAATACTGGATATTTATTAACATACACAAGAACGGCAAACAACAACTCAATGACAAACGCAATTTCACTTCTCCATCTCAACTTCCCATATTTATGTAGCAACATCCATCATCACCGCATATAGTGTTTACTATTCGATTCGCAAAGCTTGTTCTTGCATTGATCATTTTATGTTAATCGAGCAGACTTACAAACAATTATTAATTGCAGTAATTTCAATAGTCGTTTAAAAGCCAAATTCAATTCCTTATAACGATCTAATTTCCAGTAAAGCCTTCATCGTCAAATACTTCTAACTGCGTTTTCATAGCTATTGGTAATCCGTTTTTCATTACACTATTTGACTTCAGATTACTCTGTTTTACCTGATCAAGACAATGAGCTTACGGTGAAGTACCAGTCCACCACTGGATGTTTTACTCCTCCTAACTTGATCCACCCTGATGTACAGTTGTCGAGGTTCCTGATTGCCCAACTCTTTTTGTATCTATTGAGACGTATGAATTGATCACTGTTTGTTTATTTTGCCTTTCATATTGAAAATAAATGGATATTGACTTTTTATGAATGATCTAAGTGAAGCATCTCTCAGTTTCAATTGATCCAAGTGTACAGTTAATAAAACATCATGAAGCTGAGTTTCCAAATCTACCATTATGCTTTGTTCAAGATTTTATTAGGTACAATTTTTTCGTTGCCATGCACAGGTGTACTTCCTCTTGGACGTTGATCATTTACGGCCTATATTTTTCTGATCGAGGCCAAATTTTAGTCTAGGTATCTAGGCTTTTTATTATAATTTTCTATCCATTTTTGTCATCCGTCTCTATACCCTTCGTTTGTTGCATTTCGTTTGATTTCACCCCCTTTCACATATACCTCCTCTTGACTCATTACGTCTTTTCATCCGCACATCCAATCTAATCTGACTCTAGAACCACACGAGGAATGAAGTTAAAATTTCAACAAATTAAATATAGAAGCTTACTTAATAATAGCTTAGTGAAGCAGATTAGTTTAACCCAGAAAATAATGTCAGTTAAAAGCATGAATTTAAAATTTATGATAAGTATATTAAAGTATAATGAAGTTGATGGAAGAATTTTAAATTTATATTAACATAAATGTCTATAGTTAAAATGGGAAAGTCAAGTATATGAAATCAACATACGATAGACTAAAATAAGCCACTTCTTGACTTGAAACTTTTCTCAAGAGTCTTCTGCCTTGTAAATAATACGAAAAATCAAATATTTCTGAAAAATGTTGTGCGGTTAAATGATATTTTATTCCATTTCCTACAAATAAGGTATGCACTTTTACCAAGAGATTTTTATGAAAATAAATTTCTTTGAAAATAATTGATAAAAATGTTATTCCCATACACTTCCAAGCAAATTCTGGGTGAAATAATATAAAGCAGAATCAAAATTGAAAATTCCTATGATAACATTTTATTTGACAACCTTCAAAATGATACAATGTACAAATAATACCCACCAACCCATTTACTAGATATGAAATATCTCATTATACATCTAATACCTTAATATACAATTCTTAGTTTATGTTCCAAGATTGACTTGACTGGGGCTTGCTACTCACAACCCCTGCACTACTGGCTCAGTCTATCCTCCTGCAATCAACAAGTCCTTGCACGTACTCACAACCCCTGCCCACTGACTGGGGCTGCTGACCCGCCACCTGACTGAGCTGACCCCTGCACTGACTGGGCTTGCTGACCTCTGCACCTGACTGGGCTGCGATCTCTGCACCTATGGGCTTCTGACCCTCACCTGACTGGGGCTTGCGAACCCCTCCACCTGACTGGGCTTGCACTCACGACCCCGCACCTATGGCTTGTGACCTATGCACCTACTGAGGCTTGCTGACCTCTGCACCTAACTGGGCTCTGACCCTGCACTGACTGCTTCTACCCTTGCACCTGACCTGGGCTTGCTGATCTCTCACCTACTGGGCTTCTGATCTCTCACCCTGACTGCTTTCGACCCCGCACCTGACTGGGCTGCTGACCCCTGCACGGACTGGGCTTGCTGAGCCCCTGCACCTGACTGGGCTTGCTGACCCCTGCACCTGACTGGAGTCACACTCATCAACCCCTGCACCTGACTGGCTCTGCGACCCCTCACCTGACTGGGCTTGCACCTCTACACTGGAGTGACACTATCCACAGAGAAAAAAACAATAAACTCAAACAGAATAACATTAAATTATATTTATATTAAATATATGGAACACACCCAAATTAAGCACAAAAACAAAACATAATACGAATCTTTATATAACTTTGAGTAAATATATTATGATTATGTACAATGAAGCACCAATTCAAACCACTGTAATAAAACCAGCAGCATTCCAAATTAATTCAAATGAATATACACAAAAATAAATACAATCTATACTGTATAACATGGAACAAATATTAAAATTCATCTATTTAAAATCTCATTCAAAATAATACAGTTTCAGTGATATTGTCCAAACAAACAACATTTCTCATGTCACGACTGCATAACCACATATAAATTCTAGAAAATTGGGAAAACTGCCATTATGGAATGTAGTTACAGAATTGATCAAAGACACCCATACAGGTTTGCCTAGGTTCCTGACTTGATCATCCTTATCTTTATTCCCGGTCAATCACATCAAAAAACTATACACATCAAATTCATTCGACCAACGAATTTCATCGCCTTCTTAATATATAATTACTTAATTAAACTTAGTCTTAAATGGGAAAAAAAGAGAAATATGCTCGAGGATGTCCCCATAAAATCATTCTACATTCTGCAGTTTGGTTTCAGAAATTGATAGCCATTCCCGACTCGATCCTCTGTTAACTGCCAATAAATTTCTGCCGCAACCTATTTACCGGACTAAATTTACACGCAATGAACGAATTTTATCAATAAGAAACTTTGCATCCAAACCTTTTCAATAAACATCATTTCGTCACTCTATTTCAGCTCGTAGGCTAATAATAAACCTAATATCAGGGCGTTAAAGGCAATGAGAAGAAAAGACTATGGGAAAAACACCATAAAACATGTAAATTCAGTGTCCTAATGATAAATTTTCTACAGTGACTCAAGCAAAAAATAGGTGTGAAGGCAAGTGATTTCTTAAAATAAGACAAAAATGGTAATAATACCAGTTCAACATCATGCTGCCATAATTTCCTATCAAAAAATCAAAATGTAGTAAAAAAATATTTCCTTTTCATTTACATGAATTTCAGACGTTCACAAAGACCTGTGTAAAACCACGATCCTTAGAAAAAATAACCCACCCATACACATATAAAAGATAGGCTTGGGCCACAAACAATATAAATTAAGCAGGCCATGTCTAAAGCCTGATACAGACAACATGGTTACATGAACTCATATAACGATCATGCTACAGTATAATAATTGTCATTTTCTGTAGTTTTAAGACATACTATCATGACTTCACTATACCACTTATATATTTGTCCTTACAAACTTTATTATTAAGCATCGTTACGTATCAAGCTGAGATTTAATATATCTGCTTTTCTGGTCTCATAGCTTTGGATCTCAAGTCACAAATTCTTCTTGCTTTCAAATTCAGACGGAATGTTGTACCTAAAATTCATACAGCACCAGGTTGTACAAAACAAACTCGTACATGTAGCTTCAGCAATAATAATGCAAGAATAAGCAAAACTGCGCACCCGCATCTCTTATATATATAATTTAATCGATTAGTGTTCGACTCAGTCACAACTAAACGTTTAAATATACAATACATTGACAAGCTTGTACCCAATATCTCCGGTATTAAAACAGGTTGCTCTAGTTACTAGACAGAAATTAAAACTCTAGACTCTTCTACTCTAATACCATGTAAATACATATATTGTAACTTGAACCCAAACTGAAATTTATATTTATCTGAAATCTGGTCATTCAAACATAAGACGACATCCAAAAATAATGATCGGTTTGTGTAATGCTTCTTTCACCATCCTGATATTCCTCAGGTAATCGCGATACAATGGGGTTGTTTCTAATAACAGCTCGAGATCATCCTTACATTTTTCTTGGTTATGAAAATAATTATCTTTCATATGAAATAAATTTACATTTAACTCAAAGAGAAAAGAATTTACATTCCTTAAGCTTTGACCAATCACTATACACATTCCTATGTGTCTCCTAATAAAAATAAACAAATGGGTCGCTGGAACATGTATCTGAATACTATACTATAGTTAACTAATAAAACAAATACCCCGTATATGTTTTCATCATGGTACATTTCTCATATTTTTAATATCTTACAATACCCCATCCATGATACATGTATCTTACTCTTGCCATAAACATGAGTATCTGTTTATAAATTCAGAAACAGAAAGATAAAATGATAAAAAAATAATGTACCCGTACTTGTATTATCAATGATTGACCTTACCAAAAAAAATCAGACCATCAAAACACATTGTAACATGTAAAAAAAATATGCAAAAACAAAAGTGTTACCCCCCTCCCCCCAGTGAGATGGTCCAATTCCCTCCCAGAAAACCATCACCTAGACGATCTCAGAGAGACAGACAACATGAATATACAAACAAACACATGCAAAACCGGGAACGTAAAAACTGAACACAAAAAGAATTGCAACATTTGAATGCCACAAGTTAACAGAAGAAAAGATAAATTCACACTTTTTGCAATATGCTTTGATTTTCTACTTACATCTGATTAAATAAACAGAAGGAAAATTGTAAAACAAGAACCTTGCACTTACGCTTTGTTCAATGTGACTTGTACCATGTTATCGCACCAAAGGCACGGACAACGTGCTCGACACTTAAGCTTTGTAATATCACAGAATTAATTCAAAAAACAATAGGCTCTCATCATACATTTTAAGCAAAATTAACTACTACATTTTTAATATCATTCATGATACAATTACTACATCATCACAGCAAGTTAACATTTTTCTTCTTTTCATGGTATGTTCTACAGTTCATCTAACTTAAACTGTTTAAACATTAACAAAGCATAACAAGCTATAATTAGGCATATACAAAGAGAGCAAAACCTAAAAATCATTCAGATTTTTAACAATAAAAATATGGGGGAAAGGGGAAGACACACATCGTTTAATTTAAATTTTTTTTCATTTCAATATTCAAAGATCATTAAAAATCATATCCAATCAATATATGCACAAACAATAACAAAATATCAATCTGTTTTAGATTCATGATCTCGAACGAGTCCGCTAAGGAGTAGTGTTTTTGAAACAATACTGTGTGACTTGCTGTTCCTACTTTAATGCTGAACTCTTCCACTCCGGATGAGCTTTCAGTTCTTTTGGAAGTTGAAGGAAACACTCCTTTCTTTCCGTCTATTTCTTCGGGCCCCATAAACCCAACCTTCATCCTGAAATTTATAACAAATTTCTTAGCGTTTTGGCTTCTAATTGGTCAATGCCGACAAATCTCTATGTATAGTCTGAGACATTCTGGTTTGTGATATCTAATCATTTAATTTATTCCGTGACAGAGCGCCGATTCTCATTGCGTTAAAAAATGTATTTTTCATTCACTACACTGAACAAGAAAATTAAGATCTAGGACATTTTTGTTGTAATATTAAAATTAAATGGATAAGAAATAAATCTTTATATTTCGGTGATAAAGCAGTTATCCACCGAGATTTTAACGAAAATTTTCATCAATCCGCTTCGCGCATTGATGAGTTTTTACCGTCTAAAAATTCTGTATACCTGCATCACCCAATAAATAAAATCATTTCTATTCAAGGTATTTATGCTTATGACTTCGATTTCGATATCTTATTCAGCATATCTAGGTTATGACATCTAGTTTGATATTATCAGCATATTTAGTTATGACAATTCTGATTCATATCTTAGTCAGCATATTTAGGTTATGACATTCTGATTTTGATATTTTATTCAGCATATATTTAAAGGTTTTATGAATTCTGATTTATATTTTATTTCCAGCATATTATAGGTTATGACATTCTGTTTATATATTTTATGCAGCAATTTAGTATACATTCTGATTTTGATATTTATTCAGTATTAGTTATTGACATTCTGTTGTAATTTATTCACATATTTAGGTTTATACATCTGGTGATATTTTATTCAGATTATTTTAGTTATGGACATTCTGGTTTCGATATCTTATTCAGTGTATTTAGTTAAGGCTTCGATTTCATATCTTATTCAGGTATCTAGGAAATAACATTCTGGTTTCAATATTTTACCAGCCAAAGTATTTTCGACACACACTTCCGTACTAAGTTATTATACCGTTAAGAGAAAATTTAGCGAGACCCAAATTATGCGTTTCTCCTTTAAAAGTTGTATTTATTTTAGCGTAAATAATTTTAGCGATTTTATAATCTTTACTTGAAAAGCTCTTCCAAGGATTGAATGAATTTTACGATATTTATTACGAATCTCAAAGACCTCGCTAATAATGCCACAAAATTAAATCCTCGCAAAATTTCTACTCTATACGTATTCTTCAAATTTCTCTTTTTCCTTAAGAAGTTGCGCCAATATCACACATATATGCCCGGAAAAACTTTTCGCCCGCAAAGGCTGACTCCTAATGAACAAATTTGAAGATGATTGTGACGTCATAATAGAGCACGTCTTTATGTTACTGTTAAAACGTCAAAAACATTTTTAAAAGGC
>CAJDSM010003547.1:17132-34230 GCA_903981925.1 Ostrea lurida
ATGTAATACATCTCTATTGATAAAGCCTCTCGAATGGTTCACTTGACGATTTATAACTCCTCGTAATTCAATGTTTACTTTAACATGTATACTTACGACCTAATGCGTGCCTACTACCCACTTGCACGGAAGAAACGAAACGATTCTTGAAAGGAAAGCTGAACGATTTCATTGAAACGTGAAGGTTTGCCCACGAAAGCTGAACGGTTTGCCGAACGCTGAACGTTTGTACGGGAACGCTGAATCGGTTTGTACGAACGATTTGCACGGTTGCCTGAACGGCTTCCTTTCTTTGAACGGTGCACGAACGGTAGGCGGAGCCGACGCTTTGATGAATGGCGGTGATTGGTTTACATGAAACGGTGGGTGGCTGTAGTTGGTTTTAATCTAGCATGTATTATATTTTATGGGAGTGATTATATAAACATAAATATTTCAAGATACGAATTTAAACTTAAAATTAATAGAGATGGGGAAGAGAAATGTTTAGAATGACTAAATGATTCACTATTTGTGGTAACTGTTTTAATGTAATTGAATTAATGAAATTGAAGAAAAATATATTTAATGAATTTATAATCGGGATTTATATAGACTGGAAAAAAAATGTGAAAATCGCATCGGATGTAAAATGAAATTAATCAACTTAAAGACATATTGATTTTTACGGACTTGTACTGTTAATTTGGTTTCGTATAAGTTATAACATGTGCATATGTTGTTAATCATTTGTTTGAGTGACCATTAATGTAAAGTTAAAACAATAAAATCGAATGATGATTGTTGAAAAGCAAGTAGAAAATTCAAGAAAAAACAAGGACAAATGCTAAAATCCGCATCCTGTGAACTAATGAACTTGCAATGTTGACAACTCCTAATTATATTACATAGAGTTTAAGATCAAACTGAAAAACAAATTTCTTTGTCTCGCTTACATGTAATGAAGTGCATTGTTATGAACATACTTTGTGAACTCAGTTTGTTTTGATCATATCCCGTCCAGCTTTAATTGACGTTTTTGAATATATTTGGGGGAAAAATCTTCCCGTAAGTTATATTATTAGTTTTGAAATTTTTTTTTTCCCAAATATTTTAAAAGTTAATTTCTGTGTAATCATGTAACATGAAAAAAGAAAGGCACCAAGTCTAGATTGATGAATTTTGATACAAATTACACGGAAGTAATAGACTCGAGCGTGCGTAATTGATATAATAGCCTGATAGGGTAACAAGACCCCCTATCTCGCACCACCTTATCAATATACTCGAAACCAAGGGCAAGCACATCACCAACAACAGGTTCTCACAACCGTCTGCCTCGTAAGCAACATCCCCTCGTTAAATAACAACTACCCTAAATGCCCTATTCTCCACAAAATCTTTCTAACAACGGTGTCCTAACAGATGTACATACAAAGTACTTTTTAGCCTTGGTATACCGATCAGTTCTAACATTTAGTTCAAGAATAAAAAAAAAATTCATTCGTGGGCGGGGTGCATTATTGTAAGTGGTAGCGCTTCATACAATCCTGCTGACTATTTACTTTGAAAGTAAGACCAAATTGATGCGTAAATGCATAAATTATCAGCGAAGTTTTGTCTTTTATCTCGGCGCGCGCGGCGGGGGTTGTTGTTTTATTTTTTTGGTTTTCTTTTATTTTGTATCAATCTGAATTAAGACATGCGACTGATACAATATTTGAATGTTTTTTCAGCAGAAGGTGAAATTAATTTTCGGAAACTTGTCAGTCAATTTTCACACTAAGGAAAAGCCACCCAGTTTTTTAGCACCGGAATAGCTCTATTGGGGCTTTGGAATTTGCACAGAAATATAAAGATATAAGGAGGACCCCGATACAAGGAGATCCTAATGTGGAGAAAAAATTGAATTTGCACGTGATTGGTTTTTGCTTCGCTGCTCCCACTAATCTGAATATAGTTATTCTTTAAAAAGGATATAAATAGATAGTTGCATGGTAACATTTAAAAACAATTATATTGTTTGTTCAGGGGGAAAAAAACCCCAAAAACAAAGAAGGTTTTATTAAACAAAAATCATTTAAGAATAATAGAATTTATTTATGAAAGCAATTTCGAAATGTGAACAGATAGTTTCTTAAATTGTACATGTCATTACTTATAGATACGAAAAAAAAAAAAAAAAAAAAAAAAAAAAAAAAAAAAAAAAAAAAATAGGTTTTTACGGGGAAGGGGGGGGGGGGGGTCATGATACTATGCATTATGACAAATAAAATATTGGCTTCATAGCTGCAAGCTCTGCATAATATGTAATATATACTATAATTCACATGTAGACTGCATTGGCATGTAGAAGATATTAATTGCTATAAAAAGGATAAAGACACTCTCATTTCGATACTGTGGCATTATTTGTTTAAAACCGCATGACCATGTGATTCTGATTCAAATATCACTAGGAATGTTTTTAGAGTTGAAGTACCGTTAATATTTTACTCTGTGGGGTTTACTAATGATAACATCATAATTATAGTAAGTTACATTGTGAATTATCGTGCTATTAGTTAGAATAGATTGATTCCCGTTTTCTTTCCTTATTCTGAAAGGAAATAATTTTTCTTATTTAATGTACTTTGATCATGCCTCATGTGATGTAGCCAGTAGAAATTTGTTTAGAACATTGATACTACTAGGGGAAAATAAGTTACTCGTCGGCAAAGACATATAAATAATGTATCTGTCGCTGGAATATTTAAAAGTCTTAATTAACACAAGTATTACGGAATGAAAATCTCAACTAATTTTTATCTGCGAGATGCTCCTGTTTTTTTGCATACGACCAAAAAAGCCTGATGCTCTGCTTGTAGTTTTAGTCGTACTGTTTTCATAATTTGTTGAATTTTTCTGGTTGACAATCACTGTCTTCAGATTCAATAAAATGATTTTATTTATGTTGGTCAGTTTCGTCCACTTTCTCCGCCGCATAGCGATATGCTTATACGCTCTGTCATGGGGCGTGGTTGACGGTTGAACGTTTTGTATGGGCGTGGCTTCGACGGAACGATTCTCGCCGGACGATTCTCGCACGAGACGTTTGAACGGTTTTGCACGAAACGGTGAGGTCTTGTAAGGAAGCTGAGCGATTGAACGGAACGCTGACGGTTTCGCACGAACGCTTGAACGATATTGCGAACGCTGAAGGTTTTGCCGGAACACTGAACGATTTGTACGGACGAAACGAAACGATTTGGAGGGGTAGTAGACGCTTTAGGGTCTGTAAATCTTACTTATGAGCACGCTGTTTTTGATAAATAGGTCCGAGTGTAATCGTTATCACAAGTCTGTTTCCATAGTGCAAAAGTACTTGGGAATCATCTCCTTGTGGAATGGAGAGTGTCCAAGGCCGATTATTTTGTGGTTTTTCTTTTTTTTAGTACTCTCAGATGAAATTAATTTGGCCACTGGTGTTGTGGGCTATTTTTAAGGCTGGGCATTTGAATATCACAGAAACAGTGGTTGTATAGTATATAAAATGGGATAATGCCATCTATGCCACTGGATTCAAAGTGGTGGGTCAGCCGACGTGGAAAGTGGGCATTTTTCTTTTTTTTTTTTTTTTTTTTTCCTTCCTCAGAATCGCACTGAGATGTTGTATCCTAAGACAGATAAGTACATACATATTGAGCATTTAATGCACCTTAGAGCTGTACTGTATGCACTCACACACACACACACAATTTTTTGTATTGTTTATATTTATTTAATTGGATTTTTTGTTTTTAGGTGCAGGCTCGCATCTGTCAATGAGAGAGATGAATTGTTCATTCTGAGACTGGGAAGAGATATTTACGTAATTACCATTTGATCACTGCAGATAGGCAAAGTGGGTTTTTATGTACAACGTAATGTGTTCAGGGTTAGCAGATTACAGGATGTCTGTCTTTACTTTTTTATGCTTTGAATGGTTGCTGGGGGATATTGGTATTGTAAAATAATTTGCTTTGTAGGGTTGTTCAATACTGTTGTAAACAAGATAAATCATGATGAGGTTCAAACTCTGAAATCATAGTTGTCATCAGAATGACCAATTTTTTTGACTGGAATTTTCATTTGGGGGCATATACTTTTTGGTCGTCTGTCTGTTTGTCTCAGAAAAATCTTTAAATTACATTGGCATTGCTTTTGAATGATAGTGATAGGAATTTCTTATGTGTACTTCCTTTGACAGCCCTTTTCTTCTGGTACCATAATTTTTTACCTGACTTGACTTCAAGTTGACCTTACTTTTCAAAACTTTATATTGGCATACTTTTGAATGGTTAAGTGATAGTTTTTCACATTTCACAATGTGTAAATCTTTTTGCAGTCATTTCACTGGCATGTGGATCGGGGTCATCAGTGTTCACAACAACATCTCCATGATTTTTATGTTTTTAAATTGGATTTAGTTTGTTATCATGTGAGCTTTCTGATCACGTTCCATTTCATGTAACTTTAAAACATTTTTGACCCACATCTAGAACCAAGTGTATTTCGTTCCCAAACCAAAGTTTGTACACTAGATCACTGTGTGAGGGAGTAAAAAATGTTATTATGAAGGGCAGCTTCCTTCTAAGGGGAGATAATCAAGAAAATAAAAAAAAATTTATATAGGATAAGCTTACAGTATTTAAAAATAAATTGGACTTCCTACTTTTTCTGATGCATATAAAACTAATGTCTAGAAAAATAGAGAGGGGTGTTAGCGTCCATTTGTTTGGTAAAAGTTGATAGTCATTAGCTAATAAAGGTGAAGATGATTCATGTTTGATTATGACAGCAAACATGATGTTACTCGAATAAGATAAATTACAAAATTATGTGATCAGTTGTATTGATAATTGAATGAAGATATGTTTTTTTTCACTTTTGGATCCCAAACGGTTTATAAAAAAAAAAAGGATAGGTTTGAGTGGTGGGATTGTCATGCTGATGGCTCAGTTTGGGCAGCAATTTCTCCTTTGATTACATTGATAAATCACAGATTATATTTTGTGAAAGATTATGCTGAAGACAAAATTGTATGTTGCACTTTATGTTGGAGGCTTAATTTATAATTATAGCTATAAATGAATAAAAAAGTAATGATTCAGAAAGGATTGTCTGAATTTAAGTACTTTTAGAAAGACCATTTGTGCTTTTGGAGTTGCTTAGCAATACTACAATATAAAACTGTCATCTTTTTAGTCCTGAGTAAAACCTCCCAAGTGATTCTATTGCAATTGGTCTTCGTCGTCATCAATGCGATGTGCGAGTGCGTCGATCTGTTCATTGAACTGTACCATTCTTTTGATACACAGTCAATTCTTTTCAAATTAATTGGTATGAAGACATCTTTGGGAGGGCAATAATTGTAAATTTCAGATCTCTTGCACTCCTGGGGCTTGGGGGGTGGCAAAAACTGCTAAAAACGTGACATTTTCTAAAGTCTAATCTTTCTTCAAACCGACTTTAAGAAACTAAATGCATAGTGATGTAGAGCAGGCTAGCTTACCATTTTGTAAATTTGGTGATCCCAGGGTAGGGTTTATGACCAGGGTGGGCAATTTGGTATATAGTGTTATTTTATCGGTTTTTAAAATTTGTTTTAAAAGCCAAAAAAAATTTTGACAATTATAATTATTTTTTTTGGAAAACGTGAAGGGGCCCATTTTCTTTATGTATTGATTTATGTGAAACTAATGAATAGTTTTGAATGATAGGGGGCCTTATATAAATTATAATTTCATGAATCCTAGGGGTTTGGGTGGGGCCAAATGGTCAGTATCGAAATGTGTTACATTGATTTATTTTATATGCCAATGATTACTATTTGATATATTGGAATTTTCTCTTCTTTTCAAATGAGGGACTAGCTTGCATAAGGGTTTGGAATGGGTTAAAAGTTGGCTCAAGTTTTATACATATGATTGATATTTTGGACAATAATTATTTTAAAGATCATCTCAGAACAGCAAGAGACCATTGTTTGTAATATTATAATGATATCTGAAGCATCCATGTGTGGATTCAAAATCTTGTTAAGTATATGGATGTGGGGCTTAAATGCTGGCGGGTAAATTCTTCATGTAAAGAAGAGATCAAAAATATTTTAAATGTTTTGAAGAAACAGCAAGGGACTGGATGGCTTTGTAAGGCCCAGTGTGTCTTGCTTATGTGATCAATGATTTAACACAACCAGATGTTTCACTCATGTATGTTTTAATTTATAACGGAAAATGTGAGGATTATAGCAATAGCTGGAATTGCATATAACCAGATTTCGTGATTATGTAAAGGTATTTCCTGTGAATAACACTGACAATGGAGAGAGTGGCAATCTTTGATTGAGGGTTGACTGAACCTATAATGGATTTACGAAATATGCTTATACCTAATACGTATAGTAGAAATTTTAGCGAGACGCAAATTTGGTTTTCTCCAGAAAAGCGGTATTTTATTTTAGCGGTAAATAATTTTAGCGCATTTCATAATCTATTTTGATCGAAAAGCTTTGCAATGTTTTTGGAATATATTAGCGATACTTAATTTTAGCGATTCAAAGCCCTAGTCTAATATGCCAAAATTAAATCCTCGCTAAATTTCTACTTATACGGTTTTTCAAATTTTCTTTACGTAGTTGAACATATCTAGTGTTAGTAATATAGCATTGTTATGATTTCATTTGAATAATCTAGTAATAGCATATGAGCTTAACGCTCATGTGTAAATATCAGATTCATCCACATTCACTGGACACCTCAGAATATTATAGATATCAGGTTATGACTTTGTATGGGAAAAATATGACGACCGATGTTTTTTGCGCCGTACAGGACGAGGCTTGCGAGGGTCCGTTTGGCGACAAAAGGAAGGTCGTCATATTTTCCACTACAAAAGTCTATAACTTTTTATTATATATTTCATTTCCATGAGAAACTAACAGAAATTTATTTTAACACTTTTTTCAATAGTTTAACCGACTAAGAGTGAAATTTGAAAGCCTTTTAAAAATGTTGTTTGACGTTTAACAAGTTAACATCAAGAACGTGCTCTATTATGACAGTCACAATCGATCTTCAATTTGTTCAATTAGGAGTCAGCCTTTGCGGGCGAAAGTTTCCGGGCATATATCGTGTGAATATTGGCCCGCAACTTCTTAAGGAAAAAGAGGAGATGAATTTGAAAGTATACCGATAAGCAGAAATTTTAGCGAGGATTTAATTTTGGGCATTATTAGCGAGGTCTTTGAGATCGCAAAATTAAGATATCGCTAAAAATTTCATTCCAAATCCTTGAAGAGCCTTTTCCAATAATAGATTATAAAATCGCTAAATTATTTACGCTAAAAATAAATACAACTTTTAAAGGAAAACGCAAATTTGCGTCTCGCTAAATTTTCTCTTAACGGATAATACTTAGTACGGAAGTGTGTGTCGAAAATACTTTTGGCTGGTAAAATATTGAAACCAGAATTGTTATTCCTAGATACCTGAATAAGATATCGAAATCGAAGCCATTAACTAAATTACACTGAATAAGATATCGAACCAGAATGTCCATAACTAAATGATGCTGAATAAAATATCAAACCAGAATGTCATAACCTAAATATGCTGAATAAAAATACAACAGGAATGTCAATAACCTTAATTACTGAATAAAAATATCAAAATCAGAATGTCATACCTAAATTGCTGCATAAAATATCAAAACAGATGTCATAACCTATATATGCTGAATAAAATATCAAAATCAGAATTCATAACCTTTAAATATCGCTGAATAAAATATCAAAATCAGAATGTCCATTAACCTAATATGCTGGAATAAGATATGAAATCAGAATTGTCATAACTAAATATGCTGAATAAAATAGTCAAAACTAGATGTTCATAACCTAGATATGCTGAATAAGATATCGAAATCGAAGTCATAAGCATAAATACCTTGAATAGAAATGATTTTATTTATTTAAGATATCGAAATCAGAATGTCATAACCTATAAATATACTGAAATAAGAAATGAATCTTATATTTTTTCGGGTGATGCAGGTATCACCGAATTTTAGACGGTAAAACTCATCAATGCGCGAAGCGCATTGATGAAAAGTTTTACCGTCTAAAATCTCGGTGATAACCTGCTTATCACCCGAAAAAATATAAGATTTATTTCTTATCATTTAATTTTATATTACAACAACAAAACAATGTCCATTAGACTTAATTTACTTGTTGTTCAGGTACGTGATCGAAAAATCACCTCAATTTTTTAACCAATGAGAATCGGCGCTACGTGATCACGTGAAATAAAATTAAATGATTAAGATATCACAACCAGAATGTCCTCAACTATAAATAGATATTCTGTCGCATTGACCAATTAGAAGCCAAAACACTAAGAACATTTGTTATAATTTCAGGATGAAGGTTGGGTTATGGGGCAGAAGAAATCAGACGGAAAGAAAGGAGTGTTTCCTCTCAACTTCACAAAGAAACTGTAACCGCTCATCCGGAGTGGAAGAGTCTCAGCATTCCAGTGGAACACAAGTCACACAGTATCTGGTCACTCAAAACACTACGTCCATTAGCGGACTCGTTCGAGATCTGAATCTAAAACAGCATTGGATTATTTTGTTATTGTTTGTGCAATAATTTTGATTGGATAATGCAATTTTTTTAATGATCCTCTTGAATATTGATAAATGAAAAAAAAATTCAAATTAAACGTGTGTTGTCTTCCCCCCTTTCCCCCATAATTTTATTGTTTAAAATCTGACTGATTTTTAGGTTTTGCTCTCTTGATATAATGCCAATATAGCTTGTATGCTTTGTAGTTTAAACAGTCTTAAGTAGGATGAACTGTAAAACAACACATAAAAAAGAAGAAAAAATGTTACACTTGCTGTGAATGAATGTAAGTAATTGTATGCCATGAAAGATATTAAAAATGTATAGTTAATTTTGCTTAAAATGTCATTGAGCAGCCTATTGTTTTTTGGAGATTTTCTGTGATACTTAACACAAGCTTAAGTGTCGAGGCACGTTGTCCGTGCCTTTGGTGCGATAACACTGTACAAGTCCACATTGAACAAAGCCGTAAAGTGAACAAGGTTCTTTTTTACAAATATTTCCTTTCTGTTTATTTAATCAGATGTAAGTAGAAAATCAAAAGCATTTGCAAAAAGTGTGCAATTTATCTTTTTTCTTTCTGTTAACTTGTGCAATTCAAATGTGAACATTCTTTTTCTGTGTTCAGTTTTTACGTTCCCGGTTTGCCCACTGTGTTTGTTTCGTATCATTCACTTGTCTGTCTGTCTCTCTGAGATCGTCTAGGTGATGGCTTTCTGGAGGGAAATTGGACATTCCACCACTGGGGGGAAGGGGGGTAACACTTTTGTTTTTGCATATTTTTTTTACTGTTACAAATATGACCGGTCTGATTTTTTTGGTAAGGTTCAATCATTGATAATACAAGTACCGGTACCATTATTTTTTTATCATTTTAATCTTTCTGTTTCTAGAATTTATAATACAATACTCATGTTTATGGCAAGAGTAAGATACATGTACTCAAATCTGGATGGGGTATTGTAAGATATTAAAAAAAATATGAGAGAATGTACAATGATGAATACATATACCGGGGTATTTGTTTTTATTAAGTTACTATATATAGTCATTACAGACTACATGTATACACAGCGTACCGATTGTTTATTTTTATTATGACGACACATAGGACATGTGTATTAGTGATGTACACAAGCTTAAGGGAATGTAAAATGTCCTTTTCTCTTATGATGTAATTATGTAAATTTTATTTCATATGAAAGATATTATTTTCATAACCAAGAAAACATGTAAGGATGATCCTCGATACTGTTATTAGAAAACCACCCATTGTATCCAGTTACCGAGGCAATATCAGGATGGTGAAGAAGCATTCACCAAACACATTCATTATTTTTGAATGTCCGTCATTATTTTTGAATGACAGATTTCAGATAAAATATCAAATCTTCAAGTTTCGGTTCAAAGTTACAATATATGTCATTTACATGTATTAGAGTAGAAGACTCTAGCAGTTATTCAAAATTTCTGTTAGTCTAGAGCAAACACTGTTCTTAAATACTCAGGAGATATATGGGTACACAAGCCTTGTCAATGTATTGTATATTTAAACGTTTACAAGTTGTGATGAGTCTGAAACACTAATCGCAATTAACATTATATATATAGAGATGCTGGGATCAGCAGGCAGTATTTGCTTTTCTTTGCCATTATTCACTTGCTGAAGCTACAATGTACCAGTTTGTTTTGTAAAAACCTGGTGCTGTATGAATTTTGGTACCACACATTCCGTCTGAAATTGAAACGCAAAGAAGAATTTTGTAGACTGAGATCCCAAAGCTATGAGACCAGAAAACAGATATATTCAAATCTCACGCCTTGATACAGTAAACATGCTTAATAATAAAGTGTTAAGGACAAATATAAATGTAAGTGGTTACAGTGAAGTCATGATAGTATGTCTTAAAACTACAGAAAATGACAATTATTTCACTGTAAGCATGAATTCGTTATCAATGAGTTCACTGTAACCATGTTGTACTGTATCAGGCTTTAGACATGGCCCAATGCTTAATATATATCTGTTTGATGGCACCAAGCCTACTTTTATATGTGTATGGGTGGGTTATTTTTCTAAAGATCTGGTTTTACACAAGGTCCTTGATGAAGTCAACATGAAATTCATGTAAAATGAAAAGGAAATTTTTTTTACTACATTTTGATTTTTGATAGGAAATATGGCAGCCTGATGTTGAACTGGTAATTTAATTACCATTTTGTCTTATTTTAAGAAATCATTGCCTTCACACCCTATTTTTGCTTGAGTCACTGTAGAAAATTTTATCATTTAGGACACTGAAATTTACATGTTTTATGGTGCTTTTCATAGTCTTTTCTTCTCATTGCCTTTAAACGCCCTGATCATTAAAGGTTTATTATTAGCCTACAGCTGAAATAGGTGACGAAATGATGTTATATGAAAAGTTTGGATGCCAAAGTTTCTTATTAAAAATATCGTTCATTGCGTGTAAAATTTAGTACCGGTAACATAGGTGCGCAGACACATTTATTGGCAAGTTAACGAGGATCGAGTCGGGAAATGCTATCAATTTCTGAAACAAAACTGCAGAATGTACGACAATGAATTTTATGGGGACCCTCCTCGAGCAATATTTCTCCTTTTTTTCATTTTAAGACTAAGTTTAATTAAGTAATTATATATTTAAGAAGGCGATGAAATTCGTTGGTCAATGAATATTATGTCGTATGTTTTTTGAGTGATTGACCGTAGAATAAAAGATAAGGCATCTGACCTCAAGTCAGGAACACCAGGGCAAACCTGTATGGAGTGTCCCCTTCGATCATTCCTGTAAACTACATTCCCATAATGCAGTTTTCCAATTTTCTAGAATTTATCATGTGTTATGCAGTCAGTGACATGAAGAAATGTTGTTTGTTTAGCGACAATGATTCCACTGAAACTGTATTATTTTGAATGAGATTTTTAAATAGATGAATTATATATTTGTTCCATGTTATACCAGTATAAGATTGTATAGTATTTTTGTGTATATTCACTTCTGAAATTAAATTTGAATGCCGCTGGTTTATTTACAGTGGTTTGAATTGGTGCCTCATATGTACCATACATCATAATATATTTACTCAAAGTTATATAAAGGCAATCCGTATTATGTATTTGTTTTGCTTATATTTGGGTGTGTTCCCATATATTAAATATACAATATTAAATTTAATGTTATTTCTGTTTGAGATTTATTGTATTCTTCTGGCTCTGTGGATAGTGTCCACTCCAGGTGTTGCCACCACAGATCGATAATATCTCCTGATTTATGTGGAGATATTTCCCTATTTGCTGCTTGGAGCAAACCCGTGTTTTTACCATATGTCAAGTCCTCTGCAATTTGTTTTGCATCTTCAAGCATGAGGTTTGAATTGGGTTCACTCTCTACGAATTTCTTTATCGTCACAGTGTTCGCCCGATACTTTACTTGCGTGTAAAATGTAATATCAGCTTTCTTGAAGTTTGAAGTCAACGCATTTATTGTATCTTAGACATACCTTGTATACAAAAGTTACTAAAACAGAGAAGTGACGTCATCGAGTCAAAAGCCCTGTGCGATCACTTTAGTTTGTTGTCCCAAGACAGTCTTATATGGTACTTTCATTAAGGTTTTGTTAGATTTTGCAGACATTTAACGACCACTGTCATACTGAAAACCCATCAAAGCGAACAGACGTCAAACCCCTTCGTTACAAGAGTCCTACTATTTCTTTCTGGAAAATTACACGATCATCTTTTCTTACTAGTTCAAGAAACAGTTGTCGTTTCAGGTAACTGTCAAAGAAAATGAACACTGATCAGGACATCTATCTATTCTCACAAGGGTAATTTGGCATGCTAAGATGCTCAATTCAATACTGTACTCGAAGGAGTGCCAATAGCCATTGGTAGAGATTAATTCGTCCCTGACACCCTCTTATTCATCGCCATGCTGATTACCGTCGTATGTCTTGCTCGCATGTTCTCAATCGGAATTGCAAGAAGCGGGATTCGTAGCGTTTCAGCAATCGCTTCCCCAGTATTCTTTCTATATTTCAAAGTAATAATTCCTCCCTTTATGATTGCAGGATGTTTCTTTTCTACTATTAGAAATTTGAGACACCGTACTAAAACTCTTGTTTGCTACTTGTCAGTTACCTATGGCTATGATGGAATAAAAACCCTCCTTGTAAACCCATCTAGAATTTACTTGATATATCCCTATATCTGGATTAACCTCATTCGAATGGTTTGCTGGTATCATAGAGTTTCTTTGGTGGCTGTATATTGTGAGAGCAGAGATGCTCATATCGTTTCCAAAGCTGCCCAGGTATGCCAGGAATTACTTTAATTGAAAGAACACTTGTGCTATACTCTGGTACCTCGAGGTAAATGTTTTGGTTTGCCACATAAAATACCGCATCTATTATCTGCGAGCACATTAAGTTGCGATGGTACTGTTACCTGATTTTGTGATTGAGTTTATAGAGAGATGAAGTTGGCTCTTCGGATGTCTTTGTTGTGTGATAAACAGCTTTGGCACTCTTGTGTGTTCTGAATTTATGCTTTAAAAGGGCAGATGTTTCCAATGGGCTTTCTTATAATGAATAAAAGGGTTGTGACAATGTTTTTGATGGCAAGACATCTGTCGAGGAAATATGAACAAAACTGCACAGACCGCCCTTTAATAGTTTGCTGAAGCTCAACATGATAACTGATTCAATCGCAGAAGATTGGAAATTTTAGTGTCTTTTTGTGTTCACCTGTCATCTTGTTTGAACACCGACCTGTTGTATTTGCGACATCGTAGGTGGAAGGTTGATTCTGAATAAAGTTTATCTCTTCAGCTGATGAAAGTTGTTAAATTTTTAACCTGTTCATTCTTCAAGATCGAGAAATGAGAATTAATGCGCAAGATTTGCTCATCAATTTGTTACTTTATGATTCATTGTCACCCGTTGATATTTCTTTATTCTGTGATGTCCATGGGAATTTCCGGGTATTTGATATCAGCACAAGTTTGATCTTATGGCGGCTATTTATTTCGTTAGTTTCAGTGGGTGAAATGGGAATACAACCACAAAAATATTTGGTGTCCAATTGTGTGGGTTGCATTTCAGTGTGTGACAATGATGTATAAGGCGACCCGGAAATTTCACTCTAAAATTGCTTATTTCTTGATGATCAAATTGTCTGTTCACAGAGCATTTTGAACCTTTGGGTAAATCTATATATCGGCGATTCAGTGCATTGCCGCTGAAAAAGTGAATAAAAGAACAAATTCCCCTGATTTGATAGAGTCTAAAAGTTTCATTTGAATTGACTTGAGAAAATTTCCCGGAACAAGTGCTTCTGCCATTGATGTTTCCAAACATTTGGTATTATTTGTTGGATGAGAGCCACATATTTCATAAGTTGCCTGTGACAATTTCTTGATATTTCTAATAATTCTAATAACGGTCATATACACGTGTTCATGTGTCCCTCTTCAATGACCTAGAATTTGCCCTTTGAACAGGCCTATAAAACCTTCCATCCTCCGTACACTTTCATGGTAAAAATCTACAGGCATTTCTGGTAAAGCACCTCAGAATTTGTTCTACATGTGTATAGGACTTGGAGCATCACAGTGGATCTCGTTTGCACTTTAAAGTTTGTCTAACTCTTCTGCAATGCGTTCTTAAAAGATCTTCAATGCAATGCTAAAATTTGCTTGCCAGCCTTTCGCTGCTGTTCTGCAGGATGGGAAACCGACCAAAATCCCTTTCACCCCATATATCTATTTTCTCAATATAGCAAATGTTGAAATGAGCAATAAACTAATTAACTAGTCAGAAGTGAAGTCCCTGAAACCCAAGTCGAATAGCATGTTGATGAATGTATATTAGTATCCATTGACGATGAAATTTGGAGTAATCGCTCCGACCTCGTTCAAGAGATATTAACAAATCGATCCTGTATAAATCGTTAGAATTAAACTCCTGAATACTAGTTTTTTTGATTATTCTTTTGACGTATAACTGTGGAAGTGCACAAATATGAAAATGCTATTTTTCATTCCAGTAATCTCAGCGATATAAACTTGTGCAAATTCCAGGGGGGGGCGGGGGTCCCGACCCCCCCCGACCCCCCCGTAGATCCGCGCATCTTTAATTCAACATTTCAAATGATGACGTTAATCTATTAAATATACTATATGTTATGTTTTCAGTTCATATTGATTTCGATATTATCCCAGCGACTAGCAAATAAAGACACCATATTTCCATTATGCTATACATGGATATTTATTAGCATACACAATGAACGGAAACAAAACTCATGACAAACCGGTAATATTCGAGCTTCTCCATCTCACTTCCATATTTATGTACAACATTCATCATCACCTGCATATAGTGTTGTACTATTCGATTGCAAGAGCTTTGTTCTGCATATGATCATTTTATGTTAATGAGCAGATACTTACATAACAAGTGTATTATTGCAGAATTTCAATAGTCGTTTAAAAGCCAAATTCAATGTCCTATAACGATCTAATTTCGCAGTAAAGCCTGTCATCGTCAATAGCTTCTAACTGCGTTTTCATAGCTATTGGTTTAATTCCGTTTTTCATAACACTATTTGATTCAGATTACTCTGTTTTACCTGATCAAGACAATGAGCTTAGGTGAGACGTGACCAGTCCACACTGGGATGTTTTACTCCTCCTAGACCTTGATCCACCTCGATGAGTTGTCGAGGGTTGATTGCCCAACTCTTGTTTTGTATCTATTTGAGACGTTATGAGATTGATCACTGTTTGTTTATGTTTGCCTTCATATTGAAAATAATTGGATTTGACTTTTTATGAATGGATCTAGTGAAGATTGCTCTCAAGTTTCAATTGATCCAAGTGTAAGTTATAAAACATCATGGAAGCTGAGTTCCAAATGTACCATTATGTTTGTTAAGATTGTTATTGGTAAATTTTTTTCGTTTGCCATGCACAGGGTGTACTTCCTCTTTTGTGACGTTGATCTTTTACTGGCCTATATTTTTCTTTGATCGAGCAAATTTATGTGCTAGGTATCTAGGCTTTTTATAATATTTTTATCCATTTTTGTCATCCGTCTCTATACCACTTTCTGTTTGTTGCATTTGTTTTTTCACCCCCTTTCACTTATACCTCTCTCTTGACTCATTACGTCGTTTTATCCGGCGACATACAATCTCATCTGACTTAGCACGACGAGGAATGAAGTTAAATTTCAACAAGTAATAATAGAAGCTTCTTAATAATATGCTTAGTGAGCAGATTAGTTTAACCCAGAAAATAATGTTCAGTTAAATGCATGAATTTAAAATTTAATGATAAGTATATTAAAGGTTATAATGAAGTTGGGGAAGAATTTTGTAATATTTATATTAACATAAATGTCTATAGTTAAATGGGAAAGTCAAGTAGATGAATCACATAGATAGACTAAATAGGCCACTTCTTGACTTGAAACTTTTCTTCAAGAGTTTTCTGCCTTTTGGTAATAATACGAAAAATCAAATTTTCTGAGAAAATGTTGTGCGGTAAATGATTATTTTATTTTCCATTTCCTACAAATAAGTGTATGCACTTTTTACCAGAGATTTTTATGAAAATATATTTCTCTTTGAAAATAATTGATAAAATATGTTATTCCATACTTCCAAGCAAATTCTGGGTGAATAATATAAGCAGATCAAAATTGAAAATTCCTATGAGTATACATTTTTATTTGACACCTTCAAATGATACATGTTTACAATAATACCCACCAACGCCTTTACGTAGATATGAATTATGTCAGTTATAGCATTAATACTTAAATACAATCTCTAGTTTATGTTCCAAGATTGACTGATGGGGCTTGCTACTCACAACCCTGCACTGACTGGCTCGTCATATCCTCCTGCATAAATAGCCTTGCACGTACATCACAACCCTGCCACCTGACTGGGGTGCTGACCGCCACTGACTGAGGGTGCTGACCTGCACTGACTGGGCTTGTGGATCGCTATGGGCTGCTGATTCCTGACTGGGGCGATCTGTGCACCAGCTTCTGCCCCCTGACTGGGTGCTTGCTGACCCTCTGACCTGACTGGGCTTGCCATCAACCGCACCTTGTGCGTTGCTGATATGCCCTATGAGGCTTGCTGACCTCTGCACCTAACTGGGCTCTTGACCCCTGCATGACTGGCTTGCTACCCTTGCACTGACTGGGGCTTGCTGATCATCTATGCCTGACTGGGCTTTGTTCTACCCTGACTGCTTCGCCCTGCAACCTGACTGGGCTGCTGACCCCTGCACTGGACTGGGTGCTTGACTGATGGGGCTACCCTGGCACCTGACTGGGCTTGCTGACCCCTGCAACTGACTGGGAGATCACACTCTCCAACCCTGCACCTACTGGTTGCGACCTCACTGACTGGGCGTTGCTACCTCTACA